>JAWLRI010000054.1:146091-199616 GCA_034781795.1 Crypturellus tataupa | reverse complement strand
TCAACAGAAGAAAATGAATGACTTCACAGACTACAGTTTATTGCTCCTGTCTGTGCTTCATGAGGTGCAGCTGGGTCAGTTTATTCAGGCATCTACACAAATGGGCATTTGTGGAGAGGCTGGCAAGATCTGAAAGACTATTCATAATAATATCTTCCAAGGATGAGATCCAGGTTACCCAACTTAAAATTTTGGCAAGGTCCAAGTCTAGGCTCTTGCTGGAGTCAGTGCAAGTGTTCTAGTCGGTGCAGTCCTTGGGATTTAGAGGATGATTTAGAGGTGGGTACTTGTGCTTAGCTTGGTAACCAATGTGGCCGCTGACTGTATGAGTCTTAACCGGCTGTGGCAGGACTCTAGAGGTATTCAACATTTTAGGCACCAAAATTAAGGCAACGTGTCTCCCCTAAAGCCAGACTAACCCAGTGAATGGGCTTCACCCTTCCGAGGTGAATCCAGGCCAACCATTCGGTGCCCAGTCCCTCTGCTTCATTGCTTTGTACAGCACACAGGCAGCAAACTCAGTTTGATGGTGCCTTACGGAGCAATTAGGAGCAGGGCTCTTGTTCTACGACAAAGCCTCAAGTACTGTAATAAACTAGTAATTTGCGCTGCTCTCTTCAGGCAAGTGCAGGAGCTTGTTCATCTTTAAGGATTTCGTCTTAAATCTCATTCTGGCACATTAATAACAAGTGGCTGATAAACACTTCTGTCCGACCTTTCTCTGTGTCTCACGCTTTTCTTTTGGATTAAACATTCTTTTCCTGATTGTATTTTCTTTAATCTGAATGCTTCAAAAATATTGAAACAGAAAGGGAGATTATTGTAATTCATCATAAAACACGATGCCACTTTGCTTCATAATACGAAAACAGGATTTTTTTTAACACAAAACTGGCTTTTCTTGTATGTAAGAAGACTATTATAAAACTCAGAATATTGATGCTGAGCGGAGAGCAGCATTTTGGTGCAGTCAAGTCGGAAGCAAATAAAGAGGTCTCATCCTGCTGTTGTTGGGGAGCAATGTTACATTGTCCTCTGTGCAGGTAAGACCACTAACTCAGTAAATGTTCTGCGGGTTCACAGTAAAAGACGGTGCATTTTTTCCAGTGTGTTACATTAAATTGCCCTTTCCTTTAGAGCCATGTTATTAGGGATCGACTTTAGGTTTGAATGCATTTCCGGACAGCTATTAACCACCTTTGTCTTTGCAGAAGCACCCCTGATTTCAATCTCTACTATAAAAATTTTGCAACTTAGAAACTGAGCCTATAGTTTTCAAAGACAGAAATCTTGAAGTATATTCCTGTGACTTCTCATTTGACATGGAAATGCGATCAGAGGAACCTACTAGGGCTGTAGTGGAGCTGAGATGAAAATTTCAATTAAGCAATTCATTCATGGCCAGCTGGCATTATTGGCATTATATTAATAATGGTGTGTGCTTACCTATTATTAACCCGATTAATCATCCATCTGGCTTTGCAGAAGGGTAAAGGCACTTTTCAATGGGTTTACGTATAGAAGTGCATCCACAGCACTAAACAATGCAGACTCCTGCCTGCCTTCCATGCTATTGGGCAATTAAAACAGCTGATGAATGCCCCAATAAACTTTGATCGGGGCTTTCTAAATTCATCATAAGCCTCATAGCTTCTTGCAGACCACTCCATGCCAAGCTAATACAATAGACACATACACACATGAGTCATAAACCAAAGAAAAAGGCGTAATTCAGATGAATATGACAATGGGATTAAGATATCATTAAAAAAAAAAATCAGAATACTTTTTCCTCATAGTGCTCTGCTCCCTTAACTGTGATAGCAGGATCTTTGTGCACAGGAGCAGTCTCTTCTGATGAGAGAGCACTCACAAACAAGCCCCTGTCCACCCAGTACTGTGCTTGGAGCACTGCCTGCACTCAGCACCTCCTGTCCCCGCGACAGCTCCTATGTGACCGACCGTCTGTGTGTGAATGTAGTGCTGGTCGCTGCATTCCTCCCAGTTGCTTTCTCCAGTTCTTTCCCCTCTATTTCTGTCATTTGGTTTGGTTTTTCAGATTCCGCTTTCTAAGAATCCTGCAGGTAGTAACACAGACATAAGAATGTTTCATGTTCAAGTCCAGCGATGCCCTGGGTTAAGAGTGATCAGCACAGGATGGCCGGGACATAAAGGTGTCTCGTTAACCAGTGTCACCCAGTCCCCCTACATCCGTTCATCTGCACAGCGGGCAGCCCTGACACGGCTGCTGGGCGATGTGAGAAAAGGTCTTGTTTGTAGTGACTTCCTGCTCTGCCAGAGATATAGTAGTTCAGCTACGCAGCAGCAGAAATACCGAGTTCAAACACCACTGTGGACACAGAAAGGTTTTTGTAGAGTTTACTTGACCCTTGGTCTCAGTTGGTTCCTGTGCTTCATCCTGCAACATCCGTTCTTTAAATGTACCTAGCCTATTGCTCCGAGGTGCTTGAAACAGCACCTGAATATCAGTGAAATACCAGAGAGCCCTTGTCTAGACAATTGTAAGAAATTTTAAAATGTCTTTTTTTTTTTGTTGGGGGGGGGCGGAGGGGGGTACTTCTAATTTCTTCCAAATAATTGCCATTTAAAAGCCCTTTCCCTCAGAAGGACTAAACAGTAGTAGGAGATTTTGCACGTACAGCATGAGTTCAAGGAAACATGCTCACTGCTAGCAACCCTGAATACTATTTTAAATCCAAAATCTTAAGTGACTAAACAGAGTCCACAGAGTCTGAAATGAAAGGAAATTATTATGGAAATAGTTAGATTGAGCAATCTTTATCTTAAAAAATCTCACTACCAAAGACAGGTTCAGTGAAAAGTTGTGATTTAGCCCTAATTTTAAGTAATAAGTGGTTAGTTTGCCTTGCTGGAAAGGAAAAAAAATATGGAATTTGCCAAGATATTACCCATGATACCAGAGTTAGCTGAGACCAGGATTGAGTGTGCAGACCTTTAGTAGTAAAGGTCCTAACGTAGACCAAAACTGTAGCAGGTGAAATGCTATTAAAAATCCAGAGTGAAAGTTTTCTCCTCATGTAACATCAGTACAAAACAGGCAGAGTGCAGATTTTTATTTTTTTTTCTGTTATTTTATTTTTTGCAGAGTGCCTCAGAACTTAAAGCTTGGGGCTTTAGTGAGGTCAAAAGGAGAGGACAAGCAGGGAAGAGCCAAACCAAATGTCACCGCTCAGCAGCGGCGCCGCTCGAGGCGCAGCCGGCAGGCTCACACGCGTTATGGAACCACGGAGCGTGAACAAGATTAAAGGTTAGATTCCTCTGCTTAGAAACAGTGGTAAGTAAAGTATTTATTTACCAACTTAAAGTATTTGTGAAGTAGCAGCTTTTTGCTGCGGACTAGCTGGTCAGTGCTGGGGATACTCTGTGCTCAGGGGCTCCACCTTCAGAAAAGACACAGATAATTCTGCATTCCCTTTTGACACCTAGACCCCAGTCAAACTTCAGCTCCAACAAGCTGCCCACCTTCTAATGTTTCTGCTCATCTTAAGATTTATTAGGAGTTGAGCAGAACCTCTATCCTACTTTTTTTTCTGGAGATGGTTCCGCCAGTTCCTAGCTCAGGTCTGCAGCTCAGCACACTTCTGGTGCCAGCTGCCTTTTCCTGGGGCTTGGATTTGCTTGGCACTCACAGCTGCATGAAGAAGGAAGAGTGCTACACCGAGCAAGACTTGGAATTACCAACTGCCCTTCCCTTTCTGAGCATGTGGGAATTTCAGGGCATGCAGCTGATTTGAAAAGATAATATAAAATGGATATATATATATAATATATATATATATTTGTGTGTGTAATGATATCAGCATAAACTGTCTCTAATTTTGGTGCAGTTGAATCATATTATTTGGAAACCAAGCTGCACTACCCATTCATTGCGTTGAAAGTTAGGCAGCCAAACAAGTTCCTTTGGCAAACAGAAGTGTGCAAGGAAACCAGAATGTCTGCTGATAAAAAGTATCCTCATTCCTGGAACTGCATCAACTCTTGCCCCCAGCAAAGCCCCATCTGCCCGTGACTGATTCCTCCCCTGCGTTTACTATTCTGTGCCATCCTCTAGTGGTGCAATATTCCCAATGTAGGGTGGGTTTCCTTCCCCGTTTCTAGGGCGCTCGGAGCAGGTGTGGGGTCAGTGCCCACAGTTTAACTGCAGCGCCAGGGCGGACTCAAGCACCCCCTCAAGCCTGAGCCTTGCAGTGTCAGGCAGTAACCTGGCACCCTGGCGCCCGAGCCAGATAATACTGAACGAACAGCTATCCCACCCTCTGACAGAAATGATTTGGAAAAATGTTAAATTCTAAGGCATTGCCTTGATGAACAGCATGCCCCGATTAACTGTGATGTGGATTATTCTTTGCTTTCACTCGAAACCTTTTCTATCATCTCAATTCGGCAAGCGGCACTAATTTGCTTTTAATACTACTGCTTGCTTAGGCTTATTTTCATTTTTTATTTATTCAACTTTAATAAAATCTATCAAAGCGCACACTGAGTTATAGTGCTTTTAGTGAGCTGTACAGGCCAGAGCCCTTGGTGGATTTCAGCTTGTTCAATTAGGAGCCTATTTGCTCTCCTCTAAATTAATCTCATGGTTCATACAAAGGCTTACACTGTGGCTGCCTCTACTGTTCCCGAAAGTAAAACAGAACATTTACTCTCCAGGGCAGCAATTTGAAGGGATTTTAGTGATACAGAAAAAGTATTTGCTAGGGAAAATTATTTATGTTTGGTGTTCCCCCCCAAAGGCTAAAGGAAGTCATAATGACTTACACAGTGCACCTTCCAGAGATCACTGCCTTTCCTTGGACTTGATGGGCACATGTGGAGTCTCACAGGGACCCTTGGGACTGATCTTACAGGTAAATAACCTCAGCTAATATTCTGAGGCACCTGTCCTGCAGGTGCTGCCTTCTCTTTGAATAAATATGCAGCCACTAGTTTTCTATGCGCACTGCATATTCCTTTTGCTCTTTACTCATAATTACTGCAGCTCAAGAATGGTAGGCTCAGATCTTAGGACTTGCTGCATGTAGTGGGGGTGCTGAAGAGGCTTCTCCTCTTACAGTGCCTGGAAGTGTCTAGTTAAGCACAGGTTGTTCCTTTACAAAGATATATTTACAGTGTAAGATCGTGAAGCTGCTAAAAATGAAAAGTAGGCTATATTTAAAACAGAAACAAAAGTTTAGAGAGATAAGAAACATTTTTCAGAACTGTCAGCAACGATTTCTAGTTCCCCAAAATAAACTGCATAAACAGAAAAGAGCTTAGCGAGGAAAAGGCAAATGCTAATTTTAATTGAGGACTGAAAGAATGATTATGAGGTTTGAACTCTGACTTCCTTGTTTTTCCCTTCTGATGATATTTTTAAGCCTCATTTACTAAATTATGAGGCCCAGATAAAAATGTAATTACATACATAATTTATGTGTGATTTTTCATTGCTTGAAGCATGTTTCAGGGAGCTATATGGAGCTCACTATCTTTTAAAGCAACATTGCAGCTCAGTAGTTTTTAGAAGATTTGTTGTTGGGAATGTGTTGTTTTGGTTGCCCTAGTAAAAGCTGTCTCATGTAACAATTTCAAGTACTATATTCTTAAACATATCATTACTTCATCTAAAAAACAAAAGCAATGTAAAAGTGTTGTTTGTATTCCATAGTAATTTATTGTCTAAATTCAGTAATTTTGAACTACTGCAGATATCACTGAGGTGCCCATCTCAAGAGCTCTCTGGCCAGCCTGAGGCCACTAGTCAACCCCTCCGATTGGTGAGTGTGAGACCTGGAGCCAGGGCCCCTTCCTTCTTGTGTTTGGCTGCAGTCTTTTCCCAGGCCTCTTTTCCCGGGATTCATCCCAAGCATATCTAAGCTCATATTCACATGCCCTTACTGTCTCTGTCTTCAGATCTCACTTTCTGCCTCTATTTATTTGCTTTTTTTTCAGATGTTCTAATTTGGGCAAAAACTTCAGATGTTCGGAGCATACTAGACCCATGCAAAGACCTTAGCAGACCCTTTCAAAGCCCAGGGCGCCTGACGCGGATAATTGTAGCTTGGTGTTCATGGAACCAGCCATGACGTCAATATGCGGAGCTGAGGACCTGTCATGCACAGTAGTAAGTGGCTTTATTTGATAAAGTTCATTTATAATAACTGTTCTCAAGCATAGTCATGTGTGCAGTGATTGGTAAGCCGGGTTTATAGGTGATATGGCCCATTACTGTACAACACAGGCTCTCAGAGAACATAAATTATCTACACAGGACATTAGTGACATCCTCTATAGTTGGCGTCAGGAGGGAAAAAGGGGAAATGCTGAGAAGTCATTTCCAACAAACAGCCCTGAGCCCTGGCACGTATTTTGAGGAATTTGGGGTGAGATCCTAAAATAATTTTAAATTGATTAGACAAAGTTATGTACTGTGCAGATTTTCAAAAACAACAAAATAAAATCGGCATTTCCTGGTGTCCCTCGGGAAGCCAGGAGGTGGGATGCTGCTGTGCTCCGCAGGGAGCCTCCTGCTCTGCTCTCATGTGTGCACATCCGGCACAGCTACACTCCTCGCTGCCACGCAGGAGCTGCTGCAGCTGCTGACAGAGCATAGAAAAAGGAAACACTGTTGAGTTACTTTATGGTTTAATCTGTTTATTTAACCAGGATTCATACATATATTTAAGGGATGAGGCACTTGAGAGCCACAGTGAACAAGTTCACTCATTTTTGTCTAATGACTTACAGAGTACAACAGGTTCCCATATCAATACTTTAATCAAAGTGTCATTCATCATAACTTTCAGAGAACAGAATTTACTCATTAAGGTAATAAATATTATGTAAGACTAAAAGAAGAACGTCAATTCTTCAGTTCTTTCAGAACTTGCTGTAGCTTTATGAAGATGCAGAATAACTAGAACAACAAATGAAATCCTACACTGACAGATGTAAGGAAATAGATATTCTTAGGGAGCATATTTATTATTTGTGTTAAAGCAACAGCAGCTAAGGAGACAAGAAAAGATGTATTCCCTCTGGACCCATGGAGGAGAAAAAATAGGAGCACACATAAAATGAAGGAATATTTAGTACAGAATAACATTTCAGCAAAAAGATAACATTTTTAAAGACAGAGAAGAGAAATAGAATTAAAAAAATAGAAATATACTTCAGAAAATACAGTCTAATTACATTGGCCCAGATTCTCAAAATGTCAATGAATACCCTAACAAACAGGATTTTTAGTTTAAAATAGCAGGAAACAATAACAATGCAATAATAAATACTTTTCACTCACATTTTTTCACACATGGAAATGTTTACACTTTAATATTCTGAATAAAGTAGGTTAAAGGTGCAAAATTCTATTTTCTAATAACAGTTCCAAGGGGGTTGAATTAGATAAAGAATATGAAAGATGCTGATAATAGTCCTTGTCAAACTCAGACCTGTTGTTCAAGCAGTGATTTGTGATTTGTGTATCAACAAAATCAGTGTTGCCTGTGAAAAAGTTCTGGCTGGGTCCCCTGGTGCTCTGGAAAAGCCAGAGCCTGAAGGGAGTCTGGCTTCATAGGAGGCTGTGAACAGCTGAGCTGGCGTGGAAAAGCCCGAGTGACTTGGACGATCATGTCAATATAATGATACGGAGACGCATCAAGAAGTGATGTAGGTTGTAACAACAAAACTGGCTAAAATAGCCACGTGAAACAATATTCAGTTTCTCCTGCCTTTCCAACTGTGCTGGATTCACTAACCACTTACTATTTCAGAATAATACATTACAGTTTAATACTTTTTTTCCTGGACATAATTTATTGAAATATATTCTGGTATTAAATTGGAACTATTTAAAAAAAATACAAATGCCAATTCATTTTTCAGGTATCACTAGAATGAGTGGAGACTACTTCAAAACCCAAAGGTTTAACCCAAATTCCTTTGTTAGATATTAAAAACCCAATTCACAGTATCCTGCAGTCCTTAGGAACTCACTGCTACCATACTGCTTCCAGAAACACTGGTTTCTCTATAAATCGCATACATTTTAAAGTCAACTGTAAAGTCAAGTGTATCACTGCTCCTACAAGAAGTAACACAAGATATTTTTATAGTCTTCTATATTTGTATTTCTATTGTTAATTAAAACCTGTTTCATGTTTAATAGTGCACACTCGTTCTGAATTGCTGTAATTAGTCGTGTATATGTATACAATGAAAATGGAACAAGCAGAAGGTAAGCATTTTTTTCCAAAATATTATGAATAGCAATTTTAAAATATATCAACAGATGTGTCGAGGCATTTTTGATAAACTGATTTGATAATTTTAAAAAACAATGCATGATTTGCAGAGTATTTATACTTAATTACTTTGGCATTGGTTCATTATCGTGGGTATTTTAAATGATTTAGGAAATGTGGAGATGTTAATGTCCACTGTTTAACCCAGGTAAACCTGCCCTTTATTCCTAGGACATAATCAAGCCCCAAGAAAAGTCCTGCCTTTAAAAAAAATCCATGCACTATGGCAATGAAAGTTTTGAAATGGCAATGAAATATGTTAAGTTTCTAATTTGTGCAGCCGGAACAGCCTGCATCGTTACACTTGCACAGACTTGCACCTGCTGTTTCAGATTTTTGAATGGTGCCAGAGTAAGTGTTTTGCTGATGGTGGTGCTGTAAATGCAGATTGTACCCTATGACTTAGTCCTGTGGCCATGGCGTAACGGGCAGGAGTTACAGATCTGTGTTCTTGCATGATACCTTGTCTTCTGCTGAAGTGACAGCTGCCAGATACTCTTCTTCATGGGAAACCCTTTTCTTGCTTCTTTGAATGGCTGTAAAGGAAAGTTTTAAAGAAAAGAGACCATGTGAATTGCTGTAGTGCTCTGTGTCTCAAGGAATGTAATGAAATAGAATGAATTTTCAGATTTATCTAAAAATATATTTTCCTTCATGCATAGGACATTCACCCCCTTTTCAGTAGCCCATCTTGCCAAGGGAACATCCGTCCTCTCCCAAGAGGAGCCAACCCCGGGGGCTCATCCAGCACCTTGGCCATGGTGTCCTGCCTGCAGCTTCCAGAGTCGCGCCCTGCAGCTCCCGGATGCAGGCCAGAGACCAGTATAAATTCCACGAAGATAAAGTGATCTCATGACTTCCAAAAACAGAAAGTTTTTATTTATTGTCTTAGTGCAGAAAATGCAGTAATCAGTAAATTCAGAGAGAAACCACAGGGCAGTTTGATGTATCTGCAGAAGCAGAGCCCATTTTTTATAAAGTCCACTTCATTATATTAAAAATCAGTGACAGCAAGTACACACTTCATATCTATTACCACACTCTGGCCAAATTATTTACTTGGTCTTTATAAGTTAGACGCAAAGAATAAATGTTACTTCATTTGTGCTACTTCATTTGTGCTCTGCATTGAATAACACTCTGTATCAGAAGTACCAAAAGCAATTACGTACGTGATGTGTTCAACAGTAAAAGCTCCCAAGTATTAAAAAACTGATTTCCTCACCTCCGTAGAACGCTTGGGTATTTCATAAAGAAAAAAAACTGAATCGAAAATAACTGAATTAATTCTAATTTGGAAAGTCACCTTATGTAAATGTTAATTACTGTTTGAGTATGTTGGTTTGGGGGCTTTTATAATGAAAGCAGTACATTTCTTGCTTATAATGTCACACCTGCAAAGTACGCTAATAAGACAATGCAATCCAAACAGCAACTTCATCTCCCTAACAGGCAGCTGCTCCTGATTTGCCGCCTTGCGACGGGGTGAAGCGGCGCGGGGGAACAGAACAAGGAGGCTGCGCCCTGAACAGCGCCGCGCGGGAGCTGCCGGAGCAGCCGGGCACTACCCCACCGCTGGCACGAACGCTGCGGGCACAGAAATGCGGGAAGAAGTTTAATTGCACCTGTGTTTTAAAGCAAGCCAACACAAACACTAGTTTGTGGGTAGTGATACGATAATTATGAAATTCTCTCACACGATACCATTTATATGGTATCTGCTATATGTTTATTAAATACACTTACCAGGTTTTGCATGATTATTCTACCTAAGGAGCCCCAAACATTTAACTAGAATTTTAGCAACTGCTGGTGGTTACACCCTTGTGCACAATAACCTACCTTAGAGTACACATCAGTCTCTGAAGGCTTAACCAGACCAGACATCTGAACAGTGATCCCGGATCGCAGTGGTTTTATTAAATTTAAGGGAAATCTGGAATAAGGTAAGGGATGCACTAAAACTCAACTCAGAATTAATGTCTGATAAAAGAATTCTGATTTCAGTAAAGCTGAATTTATTTTTTAAGCAATATCCGAGTATGGATATTAACTTCCTTAACGTACAGATCCATCACACCTTATTCAGAGAGAAATTTTATAAATCTTTTTGAATTTATTTTGGCAAAACTCAGGAGATTCTGTATTTGATAAAACTATAGTTTTCAGTAAAAAAACATTTTCAAAAAGGTTTGAGTCGATGTTCAATCAGGCAGAAATTAAGCAGCTGATTATTAAAATTTCTCTAGGTTTTCTAATGAGCTCCCTAAACTTAATTTCCGCTGGCATGTTTAACAGTCCTGCTTAACCCTAACAGAAAGCTAATTAATTCCCTTAAGAGCTCATTTGTACAGCTCTGAGTAACTGTCATAAATAGACTCTTACTCGGAAATTTCTAAAATGGTGCAAAACAAACCCACTTCTGCACTGTAGCAAATGATAAGTTTGTGCAAGTGAGCTGAATCCTACTGATCCTTCAGGAAAAATTAAAAGCTGCAAATCACCATAACCATCCCCCCAAATGCAGCCCCTCCAAAATTCATGATTAACCAGAGAATATCGCAGCGAACATGGTAGTTACACTCCTTAACCTGGCACTGTGTATAACCTAGAGCGTAGCTTGATGGCTTTGTTATTAATAAGTCTTAATGTAAACAGTTTGTAGCTGCTGCTACTCAGTGTTCATTACAAACAGTCCCGGTGGGAATCACAACCTTACTTCATTAGAGCTCCTGCCTGCTGTTAATTGCTCCTAGGAAAAGGTGAACAAATTAGCTGTGCTTTAAGAGGCACTGGTGTAAATTTATACAGCTCCACGTTTGATTGCTGGGGATTAACGATGGTCCAGGTAACTCTTTCCTGTTGCGCTCCCTGCATGCAACCGCTGGTACTGCTGGCCATTTAATTAGGAACAACTACTAAGATTAAGAAAAAGGTAATTTACAAACAGCAGTATTTATTGTGCCAGTTGGGTCGGGGCAGTTTGTAAGTTTTAATGATTTCTTTCCTGTGAAAGTAACTTCAGCATAAATGAATCGTGTACATTAACTGAGCAAATTACGTAAAAATCAGGATACTTTCAATACAATATGACATTAACAGGGTACGCAGCACCTTGTTGAAATCAAGGGATTCCATGTTTCAAACAGCTATCTATTTTCAAAAAATGCATTAATAGTTGAAATATTAAAATAAATGCATTTAAATGTTAGCAAATGTTGTTGCATGCAGTAGAAACAGCCTACTGTACAATTTGTACGTGAATAGTTAAGCAAATAGAAAATTCCATCGTTTGCAAAAAATCTCCACTGACGGAACAATTGTATGTTTCAGAGCAGAGATCAGCCCGAAAGAGCGACTAGAACAATATTAAATGACTGCATTTTCAGTATGAGAAACAGTCTGAAAACGCAAATGGTTTCTGTAACAAAAACTACAAGCAGTTTCGGCAAACGCATGGAATATACAGGTCAGTGACAAATCAAATACTTTGGAAGAATAGCACAGGAAACTTATATTCACCAGCATGTATGGGCTAAATATGGAGCCCAGCCACTAGTGTGATTCTGTAACCGTCTAATTTTGAAGATATTTTTATTTTTTGGCTTCCTGGAAGAAACAAAATAGACTATAGAGTCTCCTGTGGAGCTTGCTATTCCCATGGTTTCAGAGCTGGCTTACCATAGACAGCTCCAGAAGGCAGGACCTGCAGGAAGTCTCAGTGCTTCTAACAGGATCTGTATGTGCCCAGCAAACCCTTTGCTCCCTCACACTCTTTCATGGCTGGGGTGACACGTTATTCTGGCCTCTGTACTGAGTGCGACCTGCTAGGGAGGGATTCAGCCGGCCTGGCCAACTCCAACGTGTTTGGAGGGTTGCTTACAACCCTAACTATCTCTAACGTGTTTGGAGGTTTGCTTACATCACTCATTAACTTCATCCAAACCAGCAAATAGCTCCATTTTTGGAAAAGGTCACAGAACACTGCTAGAATACAACTACAATCTTAAAATGTATGAAAACAAAATTGTTTTGGGTTTCACAATGCTGTGATGGTGCAGTGTCAATCTAGTATCTTTTACAGTTACAATTATGTCTAGAAGCAAAACTTGCACATTTTTTCAGTGCTATGGAATTATATCCAAGGTTATCTGATATGAATGGAGAACTCCCTCAAGTGTCAGTACTGACAAGCTCTAAGCTTTCTAGATAAAACGCAATTTAGATGAAAGAGTCCTCAAAGCTTCTTCTAATGTGGAATTATACAAATCAGGAAAAAGATTTATTTTTTCTAGAATTCATTGCTAAACATATTAGGATAGTAATGTTATTACTAGTACTGTAGCTCTAAGAAAAATGCCATTCCTTTCAGGGAATGGCAGAGAAGTCCCCCACACTACAGTTGACTTCTCTCAAAGGAGTTTTCTGTAGGGCATCCTAAACAGCCTGACACCTTCTGCATGAGCTCAGCTGGTTCAGATCCAGCAGCAGGGTGTTAAAACCATCAATAAAAGTTGCCGAACAGATCACAAGCAATAACAAAACTCCGCTCCCATTTGAAATTTTAACTGTTGTCATAATAAATATGTAATAAGTAAGCATACATAAATGGTCTGAAATTTTGCTAGACATCCTTCTGCAAATGCGACTTTATCTCTGTACATCAGTAGGGGTGATTGTGAAGTACAGCAGTTGGCTAACAACCCTCAAAGGAAGGGGCAAGTCCACTACAGGATTTCTTCATGAATCTCTACCTCTTCGATCTGCCTCCTCAGAGCTTTTAGCCCAGCAACTCCTCAGGCCACTCCTTGTTAGCTCCACTGATAAAAACAGTCTTGCACAGCCCACCTCTCTGTTTGCAGGTCTACCTGCATAGAGGTGTCTCCAAGACAAAAAGCAGACTGAAAGCAGAAATTGGGAAGCACATGGCTTATATAATATGCTTTTTGCTCTTGGATGACATTACTCAGTTCTCTGATCATGTCAGCTTTAAAATTATTACTGTCACAGTCAAATTGGATGCAACTTTTTCCTCCTATGTTAGAGCTGCAAAGGTTTAATGGTTGCATAGAGAAGTTTCCACTTTAAAATATTTAAAAATCACAGTGTTTTTGTCAAGCAGACACACACACCTCTGTATATTGTAGATGAGCAGAGTTAACCTGAGTTTATATCTTAGAAAGAAACATGTTGCCATTCCTGTGCTTCTGCCTCCTGCCTCTGGACTTGCGCCGGAGCGTCAGGCGCGGTGCAGTTCGTTTGCAGTGCAGCCTGCGCAGGGCACCTGCGGATCCTCTCCCTTTCCCATGTGGTCCTGGCGTGGCCGGGTGAGCGCCCAGCCTGTGGCTGCTTTGGGCTGTCACAGGCTTTCTGGAACCAGAGCCAACATTTAGCTACTGCAGAAAGTGCTCTGGGACAGAAGGTGTCTTTGTAAAGTAATGCACTTGAACAGAAATGTATTGAATAAACTGTATTTAAGAAGGTACCAAATTACTAAAGTACCAGGAAAAGACAAACATGCTAAATAACCTGCAATTAAAAACAAAGCAATTTGATTTTAATTGATAGACTAATTAGTTGAATCTATAAAGACATGTTTGATAGTTTGACCATGCTTCTTTAATGTACTTGTTTTAACTATTATGTTAACATTTAATGAGTGTAGCCCCCAAACCAGAATCTTCTGTACCAAAATACCATAAAATGTCCTCCTAAGCACAGCTTCCCACTGATGGAGGGGACAAACAACGTGGCTGCTGGGAGGTTTCCCTGGTGCTCAGGGCAGCGAGAGGTGCCGGCCGCTCCGAGGGCTGTGCAGTCGCTCGGCAGCAGCTGGGGCACCGGCCGCAGCGGGTGATCACGAGCCCCAACGACAGGCGCTGCGGCAGGGCTGGCGCCGTGGGCACTGGCGCTGCTGCTGCACCACCTGCACGCAGCGTGCACAGGCTGCTCCCGCACTCCGCGAGGCAGCTGCAGAGCTGCTCGAAACGCAGACGGTGCAAAGCAGCGCTGCCAGCGCCACGGCCCTTTCCCTCCCATCGCCCTGACCTCAGCTCTCCATGCTCTTATATTCTTCTGTTTTTCCTGCGTCTTTCCATTTCTTGCTATGGAATTCACAAATCCCCCATGGAGTTTGCAGGTATTGCATATTCAGGCAAACTGCAGCACTTTTATAAAAAGTGTACAACATCTGCTGCAAAGAATTGCAGTCTATTCGTAAAACTTCAGCTGGTGCTGAGAAAAATCTACACATTATATCACAACTTAAGAGATTCAAATACAGAGTAGCTGGAAAATATAAACTGTTTTTTAAAAAGCGACTTGCAGATCAAATGCCAAGGGAGACACATAAAGAAAATCTTTACATAAAGACTGTCCTAACAAGTCAGAGGCCCAGATCAGAGGCAGCCAGAGCCCATTCTTACTCCAAGATCTATCAGTTTAGGAGTGCAGACAGAGCCATTCTGAGAAGGACTAGGCAGATGAGATGCTAACCAAAAATACCTGTTTAATTACGTTTCATTGTGCAGGGAGCGCCCTGCTGCAGCGCTAGGCCAGCCCAGGCATTGGGTCAGAGACGGCCATACGGAAAACCAGACCTACCACGTTTGAGACTTGCTCCGTACGGGCAGAGGGAGCGCAGAGCGCACCGTGGAGGTGCCCCTGGCAGATGGGGCCTCCGGGACAGGGCCATCCTCCACAGCCACCCGTCCGGCTGCTCAGTGTGTTTCGCCTTGCAGGAGCAGCACAACATGACTGAGTTAGAGCATCCAGGCTGAAATTCTCAGGTTGGTCTCATTCTTGAAAGATTTTTTCCATTTTTATTTAATAAAGTACTAAACACATATAGATGCTTTCCTCTCTCTGAGGTGCTAGGGACTTTGTCCTTTTAAGGAAGCTTTGAGATCATTAGATGATAAATGCTGTAATTCTCAAGGCAGTTTCTTTTTGCAATACACAACATGTATTCACAAGTAGCTCTCAGAACTGTTTTCCTAGGATTCCTCAATATCCAGCACAGAAATAATTATGCTAACAGAAAGGAAGAAACTAATATAAGTGAGTTAATATGGTCTGGGCATTTGGAACAGCACTCGTTCCAAAAGCACGCAGTTCCAAACCCTTTACCTTGTTTGTTATTTCAGACTATCAAATACATGACCCAGCCTTTAATTACTATTGATTATTCTGATCTTCAAATGCCAGCATTAGCAAAGCATTTCTTTCCAATTATTTTTTGTTCTTATTGCAAAAATTGCAGCATGGGCACAGGTAGGCCAAGAACGCAGTGTACCTGCTGAAAAGCTACAGTCTAAAAGCTTCCATAAAATACGGTCAATTCAGACAAAATCAGAGAAATGTTAATGGTCACCCAAAATGGTGGGAGGCACTTTACCTGGAACTTAACACACGAACTCAAACAAACCTGGGTGAAGCTTAATCTGTGTCTGTGAACAAGCAAAGATTGACTGAACGTTGTCAAAGCTGCTACAAATGTTTTTGCCCTGGTAGATGCTCGTAAACATTTTCACGTGGCTCTCCACTAACGCGTTGCTAGTTCAAAGCTGGTTCTCCTGCTCTGCAGGCCCCTGTGCTGCAAACATGACCCGTCAGGAACCTGCCGCGTGCAGAACAAGCCCCTGCTCTTCAAGGGCGTTCAGCAAAGCACCTCACACAGCAGCCACGGAAGTGGCCTGTGAGAGACCACAGTAATACAGAAAAAGTGACTGCATAACCTGTCTGTATTTTTATGGCTTGAAATTGTATATGAATTAGACTCATTGAGAATGAGATTTTGAACGGGAAGCAGGAAACACCTGTGTAAGACTGTCCTGCAAACACACGGTGTGCAAGGAGCAGGCAAAGTTGATGAATGTCAAGAAAATGAAAGGGATGGATTTTGCACTCCAACCATCTTTCAAAAGGCCGGGGGAAAGGACTTTATAGAACAAAATGGTGGTGACTTACAGTGGGCAATGACGAAAATGGTAGAAATGCTGTGATCTGCAGCACGACGTCCAGAGACAGGGATCCCTTCACAAGTCAGAGGAAACAGAAACTCCATCCTGCTCTCTGCCTGCAGAAGGACTCGCAGCAGCTTTGTTATTTATGAAGAATTCTGTTTCCATCACAGAACTGAGCATTTGAGGATTGCTGTAAATCAAAATTATTCTGGCTTGCTAGTATCTGTCTAGAAAAGAGCCATTCCATAACTGCCTTGTGTTGCACTGTGAGAGTGTGCGAAAATTTAAAAACAGGCCTGGAATCATGCAATTAAAAACCACTTTGCTATGAAATAATCCTTTGCTATATTATACTGTGAAACACAATGGCAACCCGGGGGCTGGCTCTGCTTCTGCAGGCTGCACCGAGAAGCTGCCCTCACGGTTTCGTTTGCCGTCACTTACATACACCCAGGGATGTGAAGAATCACCTTGGTGGTGGAACAAATTATCTAAAATTTGCTACTGAAAGCAAACTGATTGAAGAGGAGTATCATGTTCTACTTTGGGCTGCTCCTTAACTTTAATTCCCACTTTATAAGTAGTGAAACAAGGAGGTTATGTAAGGATAAAAACATACGATCAAAAATCTCAGAACAATATGTGAGTGTAATAGTACATACAAGCAGTTCTAATACCTATCCTTGAGCAAACATTTCAATTTACTATAAAGTGAAATGCAGTTAAGTGGGTTGTGAAACTAAGCGATACCAGAAGTGATCATAGCATTTCTAGTGGGCTCCATTCACTAAAAAGCGACCAACTGCAAGAGACTTACCAGGGGGCAGAGGAGAAATAATAACTTGCAACATTTTCTTTACCCTGAGATACAAATTCATGTCTGTCAAGTAGCAAAGGCTAGAGTAACATTTGGACATATTGTGCAAACTTAAAAAAAATATAGGTTGAGATATATTCAGGTATTCTTAGCTGGCTAAGAGATGACATCTTTTACCTTAAACTCAAACTTCCGTGCTTTAGCAATACAAAGTATTTGGCAGAATGCAAAGAACTAAAATTGTCTGTATCAATTTATTTGTTAGAATACAAAGGTATATATATTTTTAGGTAAGGAGGAGAGAGAGAAGGACTCTCTCTTGTGAAGGAACAGACTCCGTCTGGGATGCGGAGTGAGACAAACCAGCTTCTTGTTATACTCTCTTAACACGAGTGTTTCAAAGCTTACAACCCACTCAACATCTTGCCACCCATGCGGCCGTAAATATCTTCTTTTTCTGCCTTTGTTTCTTACCTTCTGGCAAGACGTTCTGCACTACAGGGGAGGAGAGAGGGGTTCAGTCCTCCTTCTTTTCCTGCTCTGCTCTTTATCTGCTGCTAAGACTGACTTGTGGGTAACTATCTGCTAACATCTATTTGTCTTTGAAGGAGCCTCCACATCTCACCCTTCTTTCTTTTAGTTGAACAGCCATGACTTAGTTAAATGATCAATCAATTAGTTGTTAAACACAAAATAAGCAAAACACACTAACAATAAACAAAATACATTACAAAATACAGTTAGTACAAAAATTAGAAACTTTACATTAATATGGCTAAGCAAAAGGTTTAGTTTGTTGCATTTACTCCCATGGTTTGACTCCAACAAGTATAACTGTCCTTTTCCCAAGATCGCTCCACCAACACTCTAATCTGCCCCTCAGACTCCCCACATCTCCCCCTTCTTTACTAATAAAGAATGTTGTTTCAAGGCACGGTCTATTAAACATTGAATTGTTTATAACAACAATGGTATGCAAATTAAAAAGCAAACAAAGATTATTAAACATATCAAGCTTATCTGGAAAAATTCCCTTAAACTACGCAACTAATCCTAAATTCCCCAAAAGATTCCCAGAAATATTGAAAGCATCATCTTGACATATGTGCAGAGGCATAAATACGAGAACAGAAACTTGCACATATTTAAATCTGCCAAATTCAGAGACATGCATTACATCCAACATTACTGCTAACTGCTGCTAATTCCACGGTTTGCAGTGAGTCTGTGCTGACATGTATGTTCCTCTCCTGGTGCCCTTCATCTTTTTTCCAAACTACAACTGCACGACCAGTCCTACCTGAGCCATCAGTAAACACTGTACTAGTGTCGGGTATTGGCATAAGGCTCAGATGGGAAACAGCTAATAGAGAAAGAGAGTTAAAGACTGTATGATGTAGCCCTGGAAAGTGAATACTTATTTGTCCTAGATAATCTGCCAAGGCACACTGAAAAACAAGAGACTGGGGAGTCAAAAAGATTGTTTATATTGAGTGGTAAATAAACAATATTAGGCTCTGTGCCACCTAGAAACATCAAACACTCTCTTCCTTTTTGAATAACCATCCCAATCACATCAATAGCGGTGGTGACAGTTTTGCCAAAATGGTGAGGCAGAAACACCATTCTAAGATTATTAACCGACATGCGTCCTGTGGTACCCACTGTGCTAACAGACCATAAGGTTGGAAGCTAGAATAAAAAAGACTGACAGGATGATTCTGCTTTTGTCTATGAACAGTCTGAGTGGTTGTGGTTCGTTTGTCTACAACTTTGTCACATGCAGCTTGTGCGGCAGGGCTAAGCCGCCTCAGGGATGTCAAACTCCTGCCTCCCTCTAAAAGCTTAACTGGAAGATGTAGTTCTGTGGAAATCCCTGAGGAGGGGCGGATCCAATTAATAGTTCCCAAAAGTTTTTGATGATCATTCAGAGTCTTTATATCTGTCTTTAGGGTCAATGATTATGGCTGAATTTGTTGATCAGAAATTCTCCATCCTAAATATTGCCAAGGCGGAGCTTCCTGTACTTTATCTTCTGCGATTTTTAGTCCTGCAGCCGATGCTGCTCGCGCAATCTGAAGCAGGGCCTTTTGTGCCATTTCCTCTTGCTCTGCAGCAATCAATATGTCATCCATATTGTCAAAGTCCATGTTTGAGGTAACATCGATGGGGAAGGGAGTCCAGGCTGTAAGGCTCCCATATCTTCAATGACCTCACTGATTTTTCTAAGGTCATATAACAGCCTCTAGGAATTCTGTTTTTTTTTTAAATTACAAAAACTGGTGCGTTCCATGGACTTGTAGTAGGAACTATATATCCAGCTGGCAACTGTTTATCTACTAACTTGTGTAACTGCAGTGGTTTATTTCGTGGAAGGGGCCGCTGGTCTACTCATAGCGGCTTGTCCATTTTCCAGATCATGGGTGGGACCTGCTGCTGGATAGTGGCCCCAAAGAGAAATCCATACTTAACTGCATGCCCCATTGACTCAGTCTCTCCCTCACAAAGTAACAAATCCAGGCAATATAAATGGTCTAATGATTACAGTTCTTCCTTCCGGGCCGATAATATTTATCAGTCCTTTGCTTTGCACTGGGGTACTCTGCCCACCAATTCCCGAAAGCGATATGTGTGCATTCATTAGGGATAAACTGTTGGGCCATGGCGGGGCAGTGACGACTGTAATGTCCGCTCCGCTACCTAAAATTCCTGGTACAGCAAGCTTCATCATTCCTGCTTGTAGCATACAGGATATCTGCAGGCAAATCATAGTTATCTGTTGAGTCCAGAAAAATCTCAGGTTGTCTTGTACCATGTTTAGTTTTTGCAGCATCTGGTGTCTGTGGTAAAAAGTACACTGATTGCATTATTCTGCTTCCTGCTGGCACCGTACATGGTGGTATCGGAGTCCATACCATTATCTTAACTTCTCTTTTGAAATCTGCACGTAGCACGAATAGTCCTCGTCTCGCTGTGGAAGGTAGTCCAATCAACAATGCTGCGATTCCTTGCCCGAGGGGGCCGTGGACACCAGTGGGAATTAGCACAGCGGATGTAGCAGTAGCTGTCACTTCTGGTGCGGTGGCCAGGTGCAGCCCGGCGCTGGCGCACAGGTGGCAGCTACTTCCCAGGGGGGACACTCCGAGGGGTGATTTGCTGTCATGGGAAATCACCGCGCGCCGCCTGAGGTTTCCCAAAGGGACCAGTGGTCGACCTTCCTTATCAAATTTTGATCGGCACTGGTTAGCGTAGTGTTGGCCTTTGTGACAGTGCGGGCATATTCCAGGTGCTCCTCCTTTGTTTGCTTGCTTTTTTGGACAGTGTTTACAAATATGCCCAAATTGACCACAAGCAAAACACGGATTTTTCATAGACATTGTTGCAAATGCTTTGGCCATCAGTGAATACTCACACTGTTTGGTACCAACATTAATACCTGCTTTTAACATGTCCTCCATGGTGGGATCTTTCAGAGGCCGTAGGATATTCTGGCAGTCAGGATCAGCATTTTCAATTGCTAGTTGTTTAAAAATGTAGCTTCATGATTGTTCATTGTCAGCCTGCTTCTCCAGAGCCTCATTAAGCCGATCCAAAAACTTCATATACGGCTCATTCGCACCTTGTCTTATGCTAACAAAAGGCTGCCCCTGTTTACCAGCCTCCGGCCACGGAGAGCAAGTGCCTTTACCTGCTGCAGGCCCTCGGGGAATTGCTGCTTGTGCTGTTGTAGCGCTGTGGTCACCTTTCCCCATTAGCACGGCCACAGTAACAGCCCGTAAAGGAGCGCTTTTTGGCAGCCGCTGGTTTTCCTCCCCTTGTGCTCGAGCAAGCTGTCTCATTTTCGACTCCCACATCATTTATTGCATATCAGTCATAATGAGGCGAAACAAAGTTTTAAAATCATGGGGAATAAAAACCCAGGTATCACAAAGAGATTCTATCAGATGGGTCGTGAATGGAGCCCCAAGGCCATGATCTGTCGCCGTGCGTTGCACGTCCTTAATAAGATGATAGGACAAACCTTCCCAACGTGGATTCTGCTCTGGCGCATGATCGGGCGGGTGTAGGTCTGGCTCCTGTTCAGGGTCATAGGACTCATGTCAAAAGGATCCTCGTCCTGGTCATCAGGCGGCAGCATCGTGAAGGCTTTTCCAGCAGGTTTTCTTTTCCGATTCTCATCAGGACATGACTGAGGTAATGGAGGCGCGGAGGGGATGTCAGGGGACCCAACCCCATCATTCATGTTAGACTGCGGCCCGCTGTGAGATTTCAGCGCTTCAAATACAACTCGCCACTGTGGCAGCAGGTCAACAGCAGCCTTATCGCCGCGCGTGACACTGTCCCACAGTCGGGCCCCAATTTGCTCCCATCTCTCCAGATTAAAAACATCCTTCCTATTCACCGAAGGATCATCTTTAGAAGTCCACGCAAGAACCTTTTGCAGCTCTTCACCCAAATTCCTTCCTTGCTGTTTCAAGATTTTAGGAGAAGCTTCTAAATCATCCTTCTGTTCCTTCATGAGGCATGAACCCATAGTTCCCAGCCAGCTGCTTACCTCTTTCCTCTCAAGAGGCGTTGGTGTGTGCACAAAATTGGCTTCCTTTCAGCGGGATCCCTCCGCTTCCTTTCCGTGTGAATCCCGAGTTCAGCTGGGCAGCGCGGCCAGAGAGCCAGCCAGACCTCGCGCCCCACGTCGGGCACCATCTGTGGCACCTTGTGAAGGAACCGACTCCGTCTGCGGTGCAGAGTGAGACAACTTCATTTTCAAACCAACTCGTTGTTTTACTCTCTCAATACAAGTGTTGCAAAGCTTGCAACCAACCAGTATTTACCACCCGTGCGGTTGTAAATATCTTCTTTTCCTGGCTTTGTTTCTTCTGACAAGACATTCTGCATGGGGTGGGGGACAAGGGGGCACCTTGCAGTCCTCCTCCTTCTCCTGCTCTGTTCTTTATCTGCTGCTAAGACTGACGTCCTTGGTTTAACTATCTGCTAACAAGTTACTATGGTCTTTGAAGGGAGCCCCCACAAAGGACAGGCAAAGATCTAACTCCCCAGTACCACTAAAGATTTTCTTTGGGCCTACTTTATCCCATCTCTTGCAACTACGCCGAATTCCTCACAGAGTTTATTGCACTGTAGGTGCAGCAACAAAATAACAAGGACCGAAATATTAAGAACTAAACAAGAATAAAAAAGATACACTTATCCAGCTGATGTTCACCGCTCTGAACTATTTCTGGCTTGAACAGCCTTTCTGGCTGCTTGATTGCCAGCCAAAAACGATCTTTCAATCGGAAGATTTTTCAATGCGTTTATTATTATTTTTTAATCTACCAGCTAAATCTTAGCTCTTTACTGTTCATCTGTAAGAAGAATTCCTGAGGCTTTGGAGTTTAGAGAAGTTCTCCAGGAGATAAGATTTAATGATTTGATTAAAGGCTTCCCTGGATGAAGAAGCTTTTTTGTTGGTGGTGTTTTTTTTGTGCTTATAATGTTCCCCCAGGACGATGTTCTCTGCTGTACCCAGGTCCAGCACATGACCCCCTGCAGCGGCCAGGGCCCTCCTCGCGTAGCCACGCTCGGTCCCCATGTCCTGCAGCGCCGCAGCACGAGTGAGCCCAAGAGTTACAACCTGGGACGTACCTGGGGCAACCTGAATCAGACTGATGATTCAAAGGTAACAAACACATACTCCCTGAGCCACAAATTTGTGATAGGCTTCAAATCTTGTTGAATATAATAATAATTTGTACTTTTAATGATTCAATATGCTTCCGAAAAACTGCCCTAAAAATCTTCCAATGCAAATAGTTCCTGTTTAAGGTAATTATTCTTATTATATTCTTTTTAACTCAGAGTAGAAATATAAGTATTCCTTTAAAATATATTCAAAAAAAACCCACAGCTAGCTACAAAAAATTACTGTGTTAAAGGTTACACAATGTTAGTCCCACAAAGTGAAATACTACGTGTTAAAGAAAAATACCATGTAGTGGCTACACATTTTGCTTTTAAGGGGTTTAATTAACCTGGGCACCAATTCTGACCAGTCGAGGTGTGATACAGTATTTCACAGGAGAGGACATAGGAAGGTCCTTCCTGTACTGGCAGGAGAGCTTCCAAGTGAAACAGCAGGAAAATCTGGGGATGAGAGGATTTAGGATATAAACCTAATGTCAAGAATAGGAAACCCTGTCATGGGAGGGGAGTACACGATGTATCTAGGTAACCTGTCTCTCATAAATACATATTAATGCAAATAATCCAACAGATACAAGTCAGCCCCAAAATCCACACAGTGAGGGACAGACTCTCATTTTCTCAGCATCGGTACGCAGAAGCATTGACAAGTAACCTGAAACTTAATGCTACATCTTAAGCATGTTTAAATTCTGGAAGCTTTTCAGTTCTCCCCCTGCCTCCCTCCCCTTCTTTTTTCTCCCCTTAACTGACCAGCACACAGCAAAACAGAGAAAAATACTTCAGAAGACTTAATGGAGCTCTAGAAAATATTTAAGTATCTGCAGAGCTATTTAGGTGTAACCTGGGAGGCTGGTTCCCAGATTAGTCTAAAATCCCTACTCGAGTCTTACTTAGTGCTGAAATTACTCATACTACAAAGAAATATCTTTTTTTACTGTACAATTCTCCAAAGATTGGAATACTTAAATGTAATCCAGTTCCAGCAGCACTGCTCAGCAGGTATTTAACATATATGCATAGCTTGAATTCATTTTCATATCCTTATCCCAAAGGATAATAAAAGGATTACACAGCATTTCCTGGGTTAGAAACTCTTTTTCCCTTCCCTGAGCACTTTTTTTTGGTTCTACCACTACTAGGTTTGTGAAATACGTCAGCACTATTTTTGCTGGGTGCTGCTGCCTTTCCCAGCACTCAATCTTGTTCTCTCCGTTCGGGGCAGCGAATCCTGACTTGAATCTGCTGCAACTCAGAGGATGAGCAGAGCGCGGCGCTCACGCTGCCCCTGCCTCCTCCTCTGCACCCCATCCCGAGCCGCTGCCACTGCGGCAAGACAGGACTTGCCTTTCGAATGCAGCCCAGCAAAACAGATCCTAATTTAAATCCTTGTGGGACACTGAGAATCGGAGCTGGCTCTCACTGCCACGCTGCTCCTGTGCGCTATTTCCTTTAGATTTGGGCTATCCGAAGCAGGAGGATATAATGACACCCCCTATAAACGTACGTGCGTCTGCCTCCCGTTGTGTACTTCATCCCTGCACGTGCCCAGCGCTGCTCATGTAAATACACCTGCAGCGAAGGGGCTGCTGCTGGGATTAGGGTTAACCAAATACTAAAGTGAGTTAGTAAATTGGACCTTAAAAGAACACCAAGTTTCAAGTCTGAGTGAACCCTGTCATTTCTGCTTTGTCTCCTCATCCAGTTTTCTTTATTTTTACAAGTTCCCTTTTTGACAACACCCTTGGCATATACGCTGCATACCAAGGAGGTAACTTTATGTGACAGACTATTTCCACTTTTAAAACCTACTTACTAAAATAAGGGCCAAATATTTGTGTGGAATTACAGTTGTACAAGTTTAATTTCTGTACCTGTGAAAATAACTGATCGTCTACCATATATTTTAAAATGAAAAATACTGTCCCTAGTCTTGATATTCACATGTTATAAGGTTTCTTTGTTGCCAGTAATCTTGTCCACCTGTAATGCTGGCAGTGTGCTAAACCACAAAGCACTTGGATCTTCGTTTTAGCCAGCAATGCCAGAGGAATAAGAAAATTTCAAAATGGTAGTATGAAGTCAAGAAAAAAATCAGTTGAAAACTGTCTGCACGGGTCAATACAAGATCAGGGGAGAAAATAAAAATAGCGAAATGAAGGGAATGACCCTAACAAATGTCACGCCATTGCTCGAAGAAGTGAGCAAACACGGAAAAGGGTGTTTCTAGGCAGCACTAATGCCGGGTGACACTTCCCAAGGGACACAGGCTGGAAATAACAGCACTACCTTTTGCTTCTCCTGCGGTTTGAAAACCATGTGCTGATTTCTCCTTCACACGCACATACATATACATGCCTCCATATTATATATATAGATATGTATTTATGTAGTGAATATATAGCGTATACATGTAGTATAAACACACACACATATATAAAATACCCTTCACACAAGCCCATCTTCCATTACAGACACTCTTCAGAAGCAAAACCCACTACGCTTTCTTTAGAACAGAAAATTAAAAAAAGAATTGCTCAACAGTTCTGCATAACAAACTACTTTTTCTTGTTTGGTTACAGAAAAATACAACACGGCCTTACTCGGAACAGCTCCGAGTTCCAGCCGTTGTGCTACCAATGCCACTCCAAGGAACATCAGGAAAAGCCCCTCACCCGGCCAAACTGCCCGCGGCTTGGGAGCGCTTACCAGAAAACGGAATGGCCCTTCCTTGTCAGGGCCTCATCCTGGGAGCTGGTGATTCACAGCGTGCCCTGGATACCCCTCCTCACTCGTACCTCGACACAACATTCTCATTTGTGCTTCAGATTCGCTGCAGGCCCAGTCATGTGCATAGCAACGTGGACACAGGTAATGTCTCACCCGAGTATCTCACCACAGACCTAAACTTAAGCCCTTCAGAGAAGGCAGAGATGTCAGATGTAAATCCCATGAGCACCAAGGAATCCTCGCCCAAAATAATAGTGTCTATTTGCATTAAACTGAAAACAAAGTCATTCTACTCACTAAGGGTATTTGTTCTGCCAGGGTTCCTTTTCTTGTGCTTTTAGTTTTCCTCAAAGACAAACCTTATCAACACTGCAAGGAGCTTAGTTTTCATCTATACTCATCCCGTGTTTCTATAGTATCTCCCAGGAGGGTCTGGCATATGTTGGCCTAGTCTGAACGTGCTACCTTGGCATATCACAATATTAGTTTATTTTTCTTGCTACCCGTACGCCAGTATTTCAGAATTATTTAAGCAGGGAAATCTCACTGGATTTTGTGTTCTTTCTGTGCAATTACCAAGAGATCCTTCAAGTATTTTATCAGTTATAAAAGCTGTTATCAGGCATGTCAAATAATTTTCAAGATGCATGTGTTTCCCTTTATTCCAGTAAACAAATGCAGATGAGGCCCTGCCTGAAATTTAACATGCTCAAAAACATGATGCAGGGTGATTTTTCACCATCGTGGATCAGATGTTTGTGCAAGCTACAAAAATACATTTGTGTAACTCTATCCAATTATTTGGGGAGAACAGCAGCCCCACGAATATCCCTGAAATATTTTATTTATTCCTGCTAGAACCAAAGCACAGATGTAAGAGATAAGTATCATCTATCTACCATATTCATTTAATGAATTGCCAGCCCCTCAAAGACAGACGCGGGGGTGGCAGAAGGCTCTGTTTAAAGCATTTTCTTGGTGCTGCTAAGTAAAATAACAGAATTCACCAGTGTGGATTCCCAAAACATTCTCCTCTTCCCTATAAAGGGGCTGCTATGGCAGAAGTTCGCCGCCTTTAAAAGCAGCTGCAATAAAATAAGTTTAAACACTAAAGTACCTGACTGGATTAGCGTTCCAGGATTAGTTATTTCCGGTCCGGCCACATCCCGCTGGCAGCGACATTGTTCCCCCCAAGGACTCATCTACGCTCCAGCAAGGAAACGGAGCTGCAGATTTCTCCCTTTGCTGGATATGGCTGGAATAGGGCCCGGCACACTCAATGCCTAACACACCACTCAACAGTAGCTGCAGCAGCAATACTCAAATACAGGTTTGCCAAGGAATAAGGGGTTTCTTAACAAGCTCAAATGCTTTAAATTATCAGTTACGGATATTGTCTGATGATACAATTACAAAATATAGCATTAGAAGTCACACAGTGACAGCGAAACGTAGGCATGTGGATCAAACCTGAAAAAATAGTCTGCACAAGAACTGAGTACTTTTGCTAAAATATTAAAAGGGTAATAAATATTTAATTTTTAATACTGTCTTTGGAAGATGGATTTTTAATGTTTCATTCAATAATATTAAATCTGTCTTTTCCTTGTGGTTAAAAGAACATGCCGCTAAGCCCTGCCATCCCCCAAGCAGCTCCGCACAGGAAAGCCTTGGTTTACTCACCGCGGAACCGTTCTTAGTCTGTAATTCAACTCGCTTCCCATTACACGGCTCTCTTCTTGGGCTGGAGAAAGATAGAAAGATAATGACAACTCACCCTTTGTAAGCACACTCAGGGATTTCGAATAAAAAATTATGTCCGCCATCCACAATTACTTTCAGAAAGCATCTTCCTTTAGCCCTCTGCAGGATTTCTATGTGATAGTGTGTATTATAGTATGTTATATATATTAAAATATGATACACTAGCCTCAAGAATTTAGAATATTCACAGGAAGACTGAGAATCTATGCATTCTTTGACCAACACATAGTATATAAAGTATTCAAATATAACTATGCATATCATACATGCATATTATAGATAAGTCTGTAAAGATACTACATTAATGTACACATTCTCTAAATAAAATAAAGAACTCAGTCTTTTCATTTTGGGGGGGTAACCAGACTATGTATGATCAGTATTTTCTAAAGCAATCATATGCTAGGACTGGGATGAAGATAAAATAAGGCTGAGAATTTCTTCAATCAAGAAAATATTTTATGATGTGCATGATCATGAATTTCCTTAAAATTCACAAATTTACAAAATACAAATTTTATTATGTACTTATTATATGTATCAGGAAATTCAGTTAAAACCGAAACTTTACAAATTAACAGCTTAAAAACCAAGCATGTCTCAATTATAGCTGTGTCATGGATTGAGTTCAGCTGCAATTTTTCAGAGTTTTTTCCTAGTAATTTCTGGGTGAAATTGGACACACACTCTTTTGTCACCAGATCTCTTGTTTTTCAGAGGACTGAAGTACATAAAAAGAAATAACGCTGAGAAGTAAACGTTGGTCATGTCCCCACGCAGCGAACACCTACCTCACTCATTAAGAGCCAGCACAACTTCCCTCGGCCATCGCTTTGTATCTGGCCCACGCGATAAGGAACAAACCGACCACGCTATGAGGTTGATCTACGGCTGCTTGGTTTGTGCGTGCAGGGATTTCAGCTCTCAGGGCACTTCTGGAGAGTATTTGCACGTCTCACACACCAACACGAGTGGTCCCAGCAGACGCCCCATCCGTATTTGCTCATGGAGAACCCGCGCCAGACACCCCGAGCTGCACAGACCAGCGCTTTTTAAAGCTCTCGGGAAAGCCTCCTGAGGACAACAATAGGGCAACGCGCCTGGTTTCTCTCACGGCTCAGGTTTTTGCAGCACCTGCGCGAAACCCACGTCTTGATGCTTTTTGAGCCTCGCACACAAGGGTTATGTCACCCATCTCCCTCCTCCTGGCTCGCACCTGAGCAGGGACAGACCAGGGCAAAGAGCAGCCTCGAACACTTCACTGAAGGGAAAACTGGCAAGAGGGAGGCAGAGGGGTTTTTACTTCTACTAAACTCTCCATGGAAACAGATAATGTGCAATATTGTCAAACACACCAAACCACATTCACCTCTAGTGACGCAAGTTGCTCTCTGCCACAGCAGTGCGACACGCAATTTCCCCAGAAAGTCCCCCAAAACTTTCCCCAGCACTTCCACTCACTCAGTTTTCCCGAGGGAGAAACCGTGGGCTGTGCTGGCCCCTCAGTGCTGGTGCAGTAAGTGTGTATTATAAACAACAAATCAACCGATCCCTCTGCGCTTCTGGGCAGAAAGAAAAGAAAAAGCAGTACTACGAGTAACAGGAGGAGAGAGAAAGGCTGTTCTGGAAACACACCCAGCTACTATGAACTACCCGATCTATCATTTCTGTAATACAGAGCTGAACAAATGACAACTAGTGAATAATTTAATTTAGACATTTTCTACTCCAGTACTAACCACGAGCAGCTAGATTTTCTTAAGTACATTTGTTCAACAAAACTCCTCTTACAAATTATTTAGGAGGGACTATCAGTGTGTAGAACATTTATGAGTTCATTGTGTCTAGGATCACATTTGAGCTGTTTCAGAATGTTTAATTTCACATATCAATCAAAATTATTATTTCTTGTATAGCACCAGAACCTACTTTTCTGTCTGTAACATATCATCTAATCCAGGCTTGCTAATCTCTGGGGTTTGTATACTCTACCTTGGAAGAACATTTAAGGTAATGCTGGATTTCAGGCAGGTGCTTTTGTAAGTCTTTGAATCAGGTTTTTAGGTCAATGCAAATTTAATGTGTTAATTTAAAAAGTCACAGCCCCCATCTGTTCATTTCATTCACTCCAATTCAGCAAACAAGGGTCTCAGGGCAAACGGTGCTTAAGCAGTGGGTTGAGAGAACTCGTGCCCTATTTAGAGAAATCCCCATCTTCAGGCACTCAAGTTTGCTCAAGCCTGACCCAGGGCTCCATGGCAGGTGATGAGCCCCTGGGAGGAGGCCAGCCGAGCACTGCGGAGCGCTCAATAGCTGAACAGCAGAACAAATGTTGTAATTACGGGTTTTGAGACAAGAATAAATATTTGCTTAGATTGTTCGTATTTCATAGAAACAGACTCCAGTTGGCAAATTCAAGCTAACGCTATTTTTCCTAAAACCACAAAGTTGTCAGCCAGATACTGCAGCAGTTCAAGTCTTCGCCCAAGTCGGCTACTAATAAATACAGAATATTTGGAAAGTAGAGCAAGATAACTGCAGCTGGAAAGGGAAAACTTCTCTACCTCAAAAGCTGAAAGGTCCCTAGAATTACTTAGCTTTCGATGGACTCTTACAGGAGACAAAACTTCCAGTGAAATATTTTGTTTAGGTATTTTGTTTCAATCTTATAGAAATGGAAATTAAATGGTTCATTTTTTTTCATTTCAAAGCTGTTCTTTATCCTAACGCTTCAACACTTCACCAAGAGAAAAAAATATCTAATTAACTTGAAGCAATTTACAGAAATTAGCATACTAGGGAGGGCGGTTGTTTGTTTTATGCCCATTTCAGGCTTGGAGTTTACACACCAGATGGCTTTATTTTTGCATTTCTTTATTTTGCTCTGACACATTTTCACCACAAATATTTTCAATGGAAGCAGCAGGAGTAGGATTTTTATTAATCTCTAAGACACTCAGCTCCACACTAACCCTTGCTGGCATCTGATCAAAGTTTGGTCAACCAGATGATTCGATGGGGATTTCGAGTAAGAAACAGCAGAAGAGAGATTATCCTTATTCCAGAATCAACATATTAAAAAAAATGTTTCCAAACTAGATAGTTTAAAGGTAATTAAATTATTAAAAACATTTATCAGAATCATGCTGAAACTTAAAAATGCACAAAGATTACACTAGATTTTCAGGAAGATAACTTTTTTCTTTCAAAAACACATGATAATTTTCTCTGAATAGACATCTTTGTAATAAATACTGCACTATTACTACACCACAAATGCAGAGAAGACTAAGTCTCCTCTAGCTTTAGGGAAATTTGCATGTTTTTCTTAATTTACTAACTGCATTGGTAAGCTTTGAAAGCATCCATACTCCAATCAAATAATGAATCTACCAATTATTTTAAAACAAGTTATTTAAATAGCAGCTGCTTCAGCAGAATGTCTAATTCCGTAATTCCTCTCTTCCTAATCACAAGCCGTGAGGAGGATTTGAATGGCAGCTAATATTTTATGGTGGGTACGGTCAATGCATACTTCAGGACTAGAAGCAAGTACATACTTTAATCTTCCCCACTCCCCTTTCATAGCAATGATCTCATTTTAACTTAGAGTTGAAACAAAATCCACTTTAGCTACAAGCAAAGCAAGGCCGGTTATGTAATCTGTGGGGTAAAACTACACTACCAAGGAGGTGTTTCCAAGGAAAATCTGTATTTTTCAATACCCCACAGTCGTTATCTACGTTATCCCCAAGCAGCAAGCAGCGATCCTCCCCTAACGTCCACATTTCCCCTGCAGTCACTGTGGAGAACCCTTTCCAGGCAGTGACGGGCCCTTCCTGTGGAAGGAGCCCCAGCCCCAGGGGAGCCTCCGCACCCAAAGCGACCCGGAAGCTGCGAGGTTCTTCTGGGCACTCAGCTCGGCCGGGTCGCGCAGCTGCTGGACACTTAGGGGATAAGATGCCGACATTAATTTAACATCCCCGGCTTAATAACATTAAAAGATGAGCTAGTAACGCCGTTAGTTAAATTCCCTCCACTTCTATTTCTTGCTGCTTCACAGTGAACAGGAGCACAAGAACATCTGAGGATTTCTGCAGCGCTCTCCCAGTCTCGCTTGGTTATTCCCTTTTTCACGAAGAGCTGCACAGGAGGCCACACAAAGTGAGCAGCAGGGGCGACAGCAGAAGTGATTGTTATGAAGCAGAGAAGCAGTGAGGTAGTTCAGCAAGAATTTCATCATTTTCAGCCCCTCACAGGTTGCTGCCTGCGTGTCTCACTTATCAGTGCAGTTCATTTTCTCACATTGTGCAAAGATGACTGACATGAGGTATCAAAGTAGCACTCCAATCGAAAGGTAACAATTCAGAAGAGATTACAAATTTCACCATGAAGCAAAAATGTTCAAAATCGCATCCAGAGTCTCCTCCTGCATCAGTGATAGGGACTGCCTTCTGTAGCACCCGGGTGCTCACACTATGGGTTTGCAGGAATTCAGCCTCCCTATCATTGAGAAGGGCTGAGGACAGCAATTTCTGGACAGCAGAGCCAGCAGACCGGTGCTGCAGCAACCCGTTACAAATAGCCCATGGAGCAGCAGTTCCTGCCCCACACCTGCAGCCTATACGCTTCGCACGACTACACAGAAATCTCACCCTGCCTCTCCGCGGCCCCTCAGTTTCCCCAGTTCCCTCCCCTATACCCAAGCACTGGAGCGCAGAAGAGACTCCTACCTGTGTCTCTCATCCTCCCATTCAGTTTCTGTGAAGCTGAAGTCAGAATTAATTTTCTTATCTCTAAAATACACATAATACCAACTGCTTTAAGGAATTGTGCAGTGGCTTAACTGTAGTAAGCTCTGATATATCTGAAAACGGTGCAAAAAGGCAAGGATTATTATTCTGCAGTATGTACATGACAGTTTCTTTAAAATTATGATGAAGCTGCATGTTGAGTTATCCTGGGAGGTCAGCTCCAAGCCTCCTAGCCAAGCCAAGGATTTTTTTTCATAGATATTAGATGCCTAACTCTGAGAGTGGATTTTTCAAAAAAAATTCAAAGGACCTAACTATCTAACTATCATATTATGAGAAATAGGAAGAGTATAAATCTTCATTTTATTTGGAAAATCTTCCTGTCCTACAAGCTCTTTGTAACAACTCTTACAAGTACAAATGACAAAAAAAAAAAAAAAAAAATCATTTTTCATAAATTCTTATACATGGAACAATTAAATTTAAAAACATCTTAGCTTCCTCAGTGGCTTGTCCAAATCGCATAAAGGACATTCAACGAAATAGATTTTAACGAACTCTCTCATATTTAAAACAGAAAATCAAGGAGATTTCAATTTTGCCATTTTGTAACTAGCATAAAAGCTAATATTTATCCTTCTAACTCAAAATCAAGTATTAGGCTATTTCACACTTTCTGTGTGAAGAATACAAAACCAGAAAAATTAACCAAATCCCATTTTAAGCGATAATTCACATTTTTACCCCTTTTTCCCCTAAAAGCACGCTTTCTACTTTCCACATATTAGAATTCAGATTATATCTGGAATTTGATAAGAGTTACATTTAAAACACAACTGAAGAAAAAAAAGCTGACAACAAAGAAACAAAATGGGAATAAGCGTCACGTCGGCAACACAGGAAAACGAGGCAGATTGTCCCGCTCCCACCGCACGCAGCTCAGGGCTCTAAACTGCCCCTTTCCATCCTCTTAGCACTGTTCAGATAAAGCAGCTACACATCAAAAAGACGTTTGTGGATTCTGGGTCTTCTTTCGGGGAGGTAAACCTCACTTTCTCTTTTGTTCTTCCTTTCTAATTTGTTTGTGCCTTTGTTTCCTTCTCTTTTCATGTTGGAAAATGCCCAGCACGGGGTGCAGTCGGGGCACTGCTTCTACAGTTCAAAGGCTTTTAGCAAGAGGCAGGTTGGCAAAAGCCTCAGAAAACTGCATTAGCTGCAGGTCTGCTTGATCACAAAGCTCCATGTGACTTTTGTACTGGAACATGTTGATGCTCTGTTTCCACCAGAGATCTCCTATCTTTTGATGGTCCTAGTTCTCTACTTCTTGTCATCATTTTATCTTTAATCTTTCCTCTCTCCAGAATTCCAGAATTCCACTAACAGGACCCTGAAAAGCTACAGATGGATTTTTTTCAAAAATGTAGGTGATTATACTTGGTTGTAGTTAGAGCTTATCCTAGATGGCCAGAAGTGGCAGAGTTAAAAAGTCACTTTTATTCCTCAGACTTCAACATTTTAAGATGCTTTCCTCCAGATTCTTTCATATAAAACATTGTATTTCATTTTCCAGATAATTCCAATTTTTCTTAAAGAAAATGTAGTGGAATTCCCTAACTTGGTCACTTTTTTACTTTACAAACTATTCACAGATGCTTAATAGAGTATTAAAGAGGGAAGAAAAAAGTAGAGTAGTAGAATGCAGAGTTTGTCAAGTTTCCTTGATGACAGAAAGTGGAACTGAAGGCGACAATATCATTTTCAGTATCACTCATTCAGGTGCAACACCCCCCTTTTGTTATCGAACCAATTTTCTTCTTTAAACCTCAAAGACAATAGCAAAGCAAGTGACGCCAAGTAAGAAGAACAACCAGATAGAGCAATTTGTGGAGAGTTTCCATTTGCTCAGTCAAAATTACAACAGGAAGGACACAAGCTCTAGGTCTACAGTTCCTGACCCAGAGTATCAGGAGAAAGCTAAGCACATTTTTATTGTGTATCAAAACAACCAACCTCCCAACCTTCAGATATCAAAAGTTTTACTCCCTGTCAAAATTCCACAGAAGTTATCAGCTAAAAAAAAAGTTTGATGTAAAATATGCACAATTCTCCTGGACAACATCTCCTTTAAAATAACTTAAAAGCCATTTATTTCATTAATGACATTCTATTCAAGATGATATTAAAACACTGAAAGCAACTAAAATGGCTACAGAAATGATTACGAGCCTTATTCTTTCTATAATTTAACTTAGCTACAGAAGAACGCATCATAAATGAAACTTTAGACAGACATGTAGTTTATGCAGGTATAAGATTTTAAACCTTGAAATCCACTTCAACTTTAAATTTACTTTTCCAAGATGAAAGTATAAAAATGCTTCACAAATTTGCATAAAAACTCTTAAATATTTCTCAAGAAATATGCAATATGCAGGGCAGGAGCTGTGCACCTGCATTCAAAGGTGGCAGAACAAGGCGGACAGTGCACAGAGCAGTGCAGACCAGGGCACGTGAAAGGGCTGGAACTGCAGAAAGATGAATTTAAATCTCCTGTGCTGCAGCCCCCAAGCCCAGTTTCGATTCCTGCTCAAGAGCAGCTCCATGGAAACAAGCAGAATGGCATCTTTGTTCTCCTATGAATTTGAGGAGCACATGACAATTTCAGATTTTCCATGGGAGGGTATTTCACCTGGCTGCTCTACAGTATTACAGTTCAGTTCCTCCCAAATGGGTTAAATCACCACGTGTGAAAAGCAGCAGGTTCCTCCCAGCAAGTGTGCATGCTGGCTTGCTAGAAAAAGGTCAGGCAGAAAGAACAAGTTTTCATCCATAAAGACATGTTTTCCTCATAGGTCATAAAGCATTCAAGAAGTTGTTTTGTTAAAGTGACCGGGTAAGGACTACCACATGGATTAATCTTTCTGTACAGACTCAGTTCATATAATCACCAAGCGGATGGTCTCTGGGCAAACCTCTGCTGCCGCGGTGCGCTCAGCCCGAGAGGAACAGTGATGATTAAAAGGAGGAGGAGGAGGAGGATGATAATGAGGATGACGATGAGGATTAGGAGGAGGAGGGGGAGGAGAAAGAGGAGGATGATGATGATGAGGAGGAGGAGGAGGAGGAGGATGAACAGGAGGAGGAGGAGGAAGAAGAGGATGATGATGAGGAGGAGGAGGAGGATTACAGAATTTAAGAGACATCAAGGATCTTTCCCTGATGTGCTTTTCAATCTTAAACCCTACTGTGAAAATCTCTATGGTTGGCAAAATACAGGAATGGATAATTCAATCTTCAAAAAAATCCAGGAATTCTGTCGAAAAGCTTGATACGGCAATGCTGTTGCTGACCCACAACACTGGGAACCATCAAGAGGCTTTGCGTTCCTCAGAAAGCAGCAAGTGCTCTACAAGAACCAGGCCTGGTAGCACCTCCTCAAGCAGCGATGGAGCGACACCCAGGATCCCAGCCCATTCTTAGTCCTTCCCCTCCAACATTTTTCTAAATTATGGTTTTATTAAGTTGTTTTTGTCAAACACGATTAAGAGTTCTACTCAACCCACAGCAATTTGTGAATACTAAATTCACCAGCAATTTGGGCTTTAATCCCAATCTTCTCATTTTTGAGATTAGCAACCTCTGAAACCCTTTTCTCCACACTCAGTAGTTCCTGACCTGTAATTTCTCCCTCAAATAAATACATTTATATATGTGTGTGTGTGTATGCATACATATAGAATTTCAATACTCTAAAATTTTCAATATTTGTAACAGAAAGTAAGTATTTTGCATAGAAAGCGGGTAAAACAAAAACTCTCTTCCACATGAAAACAAAATTAATCCAAGAATCTTTTTGATCAAGTGCAGCTTTTGGTGTCCATCACCAAGGACAGGAGGCAGATACTAAATTAACTTGCTCCTTGCAAACAGACCAAGCCCAACTGCCAAGAGTAGGGCTCCTTTGGGGAATTACCATCAGCAGTCATTTGGTCGGGCTGCTATTTCCCCTACCCTCTAGGCTGATATTCCTTGGGGAATATCTGTTTTGATCTCGACAGGCTTTGCTAGACCATTTGCCCAATTATGTTGCGCTCAGTCAAGGCAGCTGTAAAGCGCTTGTGGCAGGAGCCGCTGCAGCGGCCTCTCCTCCCCATCAATATGATCTCTGGAAACGGTTGGAGGTTAAAGATTCTCTTATGGAGAACTCGGGGTGCTTTTAAAAGCAGATCTGGAAGCCTGTTGATTGGAGTGGACAAAGTCACTGACCTGTGATTATCGCGTAAGGTTTTTTTTTCCCCCAAGAAACAGTTGTTACTTGTCTTCAATGTGACATATTTCCTCCCAATCAAAGCATTCAAGAACAATATCTTTATTTACCACAATTGTTAACTACTAATTATTTTATGAACTGGTCTTTTAGCATCACACGTCTTGGCAAGGAAACTTACTTGGTTTCCAGAGAAGCAATGGAAAAGGCCATGCTGATTTCGGGCAGAGCTGGATTAAGCCTGTGCGCACTTTTATGTGTCACAAAATTGAAGCAGTTCTTGGTTCCTTTTGTCCTACGCTGATAACCAGATCTGCTGCCATGCCACGGTTGCTATGGCCCGAGAAAATTACATTCTGCCCTGATTATCTTGAATGCACTTTTTCAGGAGTGGAGCCTTTGCAGATTTGCCTTTTCAGGTTATTCTCACCTCTTTCTTAAATTAAGCATGAGTGTCACTGTTATCAGAACCGTGAGGCTGGGCATCTATGAGAAAAATTTAGTGCATCTGTTGCCTGCACATCTTTCTCCTTTACACTTTTTTTGAAAAAAAGTAACTCCATAAACAGAATATGAGTACAGCACTTAAGCTTTTAAAGAGCTAATATGTGCTCTCACCCTAAAATTCACATTATAAATGAAGCAAGTTACAAATCACCATACATTAATTTTAATAACAAAAAGGGTAGTAATATCAACATAAAACTGAAATTATTGCTATCTTCAATAATGGTAATTTTTCTTGTCAAGAGTAATTCCTTTTTATTGCATTATGGATTCCATGCGGATTAAAAAGATTATTTTAGAAGCATAAACTACGTAACAATTAACTGGCTCCTGCACTGACATGAGTAACAGCACTGGAAAAAAAGATGAGTAAAGCACCAATTGTAACTTTACCTCTTACTGAAATCACGACAAGTGGCTCCTTTTTAATTTTCTCTTTGCCTGGTAGCCCTTTCACCCCCAGTTAGCAGGAGCCTTAAGTGGTGAGCAGTTACTCCTTTCCATGGGGAAGTTTTCTTCCTTGCAGAGCTCAAATGAATTTCCACGCCACGTGGATTTCCGCACTGATGGTTTCTTTCGAGGATACTTGAAACAGAAGTTACCTACTTGCATTTACTTCCCAGTATACAAATAGGAAGAAAACTCTACAGCCTTCCCATATAAATAATAGGCATTGGTCAAAGGTAGCAAGCACCTGTGCAAAAGGAAAAACTTTTTTCTCCCCTAAAGACCTTTGCATTAAGTGGGATAGCCTGAAAGGAAAGATGCATGTGCTTACTGACAGTTGTATCAATAGGAACCTACCTCTGCTGGCTTTTTATTGACATAGGAAGTGGCTTTACATTTTTTTTAATAAAAAAGAATAAAATGCTGCATTGCAGTATATACATATTCAACTTCTGTCTTTTAAAATAATAGCCTTCAAAGTTCACCTTAAAAAAATAGTCTGAGTTTGTTGGCACTGGATTAAGAACGCAGTTGAAGTTTATGCATTTCATGTGTTAACCTTTCGAAATGAAATTCTTTATAATTATTAGAATTTCCAATATATTCTCCACAGCAGTTTCTGAATGCAATAGGGCCCCTGCAGTAATACTGACTGATGGATTCTTGGCACAGATACCATATAGGTAAGTTGCAAACCAGAACTGCGTGAGGTTTCAGTAAATCCCCATGGTTCTCATGACACGAGATCAATATTTTTAATCAGCATCTGTCATAGTACATTGATGCACTTGTTTCGACAAGTGTTGGCTCCCCGGGCTACGAAAAGAAGCTTTGTTGTGATTTTATCAGGCCCACGGTATAGATCAAAGGTGCTTCTTCTTGACAATATTGCAGGTACATAAAATGTCACTTGTGCAATCAAAGTCCGTTTATCTGATCTTCACAAAAACACTGTCCAGAAAGGGACACTACAAGAGAAGTTTGCTTTAAGTGCTGAAGTACCGCTGAAGCTAACAGAGGCCTACAGTAAAGTTATTGCCACAAAAATAAATCCAGGACTAAACACAAGACGGAGCCTGGGGACTACTGCACCACAAGCAGTGCTTGACCGCGCGTCAGGCGGTGCCTAGCACAGAAACCACGCAGGGCAGGCTGGTTCCAAGCGCACGCAGTCCCTCCAGGGCAGGGGACACAAGGCGCTCCCGCGATGGCTCCTAGAAGAGCTCCCTGAAAGCCTCTCCAAGGAGAAACAGCTTGCTATGGCTTCAGCAGTTCAGATCAACTATATTTCCCCAAGAATCTTTTAAAAGAAGACTAAAACCTATGTTCATAGTATTTATTCTTTCAAGAAGTCCCACCTTCTGCAGATGGTCGGACTAACAGAAGAGGTAGGTGCTCCTAGCAGCACAGTGCCATGCAGCCTTGATTAACATTCCTAGATGTCAATGATCAGGGTGTTTTGCAAGAAGCAGCTTCTAGAAAATCTCCCAGGAGAAGTGCCACGCTATGCGGATTGCATTAGTTTGTTTTAGCTACAAATCTAATGCTTAAATTACCTATGAACCATGAGCCCGAATAATCTCAGGGGGATGGTAATTATGGAACACAAAGTCTTTCATCTCAGCTAGACTGAGGATAGAAAGAACAAGCAGCAAGTAACTTTCCATAAACAAATATCCCCCGTCATTAAGGAGATCAAGCTTTCTTATTGTTACTCCCACATTAGAGCAAAAAAAATGATTACAGAATGCAGATCCGTGTAATGAGCATTCCAGAGGACCCGCAGTTCAAATGCATTACCCGTAACGGGTCTGCAGGGCAGCTCCGATGGGGGAGGCAGAAAAAGATGAGATGAAAGAGATGAGAATCCCTGAGCTCCTCCTACTTGGCCGACGTTTTACAGAGGTGGAGTAAAACCTTGAAAGAAAGTCCTCGTTCCCTAGATAAAAATGTTTAACATGAGATACTCTTTTTCCTATTATCGCTATTAAAAAGCTTTATTTACACACACTGTTCTATGCGTATTGACATGCCCCATCTGAGGTAACAAAATTTCTAACCAAGAATGAACAAGAGAGCTCAGCAAAGATGAAGGGGACGTTGATTAAAACCAGCATGAAGGTGCTATGAAACCTGGTTATGAAGAGGAAAAATAGTCATCAACATAATATCCCTCCACTTCCACATTCCTGGATTGCAAAGAACCTCTCTATTTGCAAACCCATTTTCCTGCTTTATGTTTACAACACAGAAAATAGCAGGAGGAGAAAAGGGGGGAAAATAAGTTAAAGCCTTGCAAATATAACTATTTGTGTTGCTGAGCAAAGCCAGGTCTATAGGCAAGGAGGCCTTTGCACTGGATGCGAAAAATCAAACTGTGGAGTCTGCTTAACAGGACCGCACAGCTACCAAACACGTACGATCAGAGGAACAGGTGGGAACAAGTCTGAACACACCGAGAACGTGATTTTTTGTGCGTCTTTATGTTGTTATCTTATTAAAAAACTCCTCAATATTTGCAGCAGTTCACATTGCTGGCTCAGTGCACAGGGCTTATCTAAAGAGGTTATAAAAACTTCCATCAGTTACACTTCCATCTCAGAGCAACACTTGCCCTTTTCTCCTAGCAGAACTACATTGCACACATGACCTGGTTTACCTTTCCCAAACTTTCAAGAGTATCTAGTATTTTCCATTATTATTCAACTCTACTTTTACTTGTCAAGATCTAGCATCACACACAAAGGGAAGTCTGAGGTTAAGGAATAGGAAATATTAACTGTTTCGGTTTGTTTGAAAACACTGTGCAATTGAATACATCCCTAAACCCTAGCGTTGCCTTTCCAGCTGCCAGGACTCCAGTCTAGCACAATTTCACTCCAGTTATTTAGACTACAGAGCATTAAAACATCACTGTGATTTTAAAGCACTTGATCAGCCAAAGGGCAGTTGAAAAGGAACTTGCAATAAAGTCTTATATGAAAAATAGAACATCAAAAAGACTGGGGAAACTTCAGGCTGGTCAACCTGACTTTGGTCCCTTAACAAATCACGGTAAGGGTCCCCTTGGGACACACTTTTGGGCACTGGGAGCAGCCAGCATGCATTCATCCAGGAAAAATACTAGACCCTACTTCTGGATCCTACCTGGATCCAAAAACTGGACCAAGTTTTATTTGGACTATGTGATTCTCTCCAATTCCTTTCCGATCTATAACTTTCAATTTAATTCACATCTTATGTTCAACAATATACAACATTTAATTAAAGTGTCATCGACAGCCTCTCTGACTCTCCATCCTTTAGTTCTTTTTTCTCACCTGCATTTTAATACTAGATATTTTTTTTCTAGCCAGGACTGTGTCCCCCATCTCTAGCCTGCAGTTAGTCAGGTACCATTTTTGCTTTCGTGACAATTTAAAATGCACATCCTAATTCCAGTACACTACAACCTCTAGGCAAAGCATTGTCACGGATGCATCTACAATTTCCTTCTCTGTCAAGAATTTGTTTCCTTTTCTACAGCTAAATCATGGTTTCTAATATATGTTAAAACATTGCTATTAGTTCAAAAAATTCGTATTATTATATCTTTATTACCATTTGCTGCTAGCATTATTCAACAACACATATCATTCATGGAACACAATGTAATTTATTTTTACTATCAAACAGGAAGATGTCATGACTTGGTTTCATTATTAAGCTACGAACATTTCTACTTCATTGCAGACTGTAAAATTAACGAGTGTAAGTTAAGCAGCAAGGCACTGACCTGGGATGCAAAACTAGCCCAAGGATTTTCTCACTTGGCAATTCCATCCACAGAGCGGATCAGCCTCCATTCTGTGCAGCGTGAGGTTTAAATAATTCTCGATCTTTTGCATTCAGAAAAGACTACCTCAGTAGAGGAAAATTACTCCCCATGAAATACTCAATAATTTAAAAGATGCTGGCAAACTGAACGACAATCTTAGCACCAAACACGAGCAAGGCTATGAACACGGCTCTCACCAGCATCACTAAAGCTGACTGCACCAAGAGCCCCCTTCCACTTTCTCATCCTTTATGGACCATCACAGTCTTTCCCTGACAATGAAACACCCAAGAGAAAAGAAATGAGTTAAAAATGCAAATAATTATAGCATAATTAAGAATTCCTCACTCGCAACAGTTAAAGCACATTCTAGTTCTTCAAACTATCATGCAAGAAAGTATTATGCACTGTCTAAAATACAGCTAAGGAAGTTATTTGCAATGAAAAACTAATCCAGTTTGTATCTTTAAAAAAAAAAGGCTCACAGAGCTGATTACTCGTTCATTTTATATTCTCAAATACGATTATTCCTCAAAATATTTACAAAACCAAAAGAAATATTTACAGCGATTGCTAAAAATCTGATATGTTCAAGAGCATTAAAAATGACACACCACTCAGTCTGAAGTGGTCAGGAAAGTTATTTGGGCTTTCAATGAATTCCACGGTAACTCCGTGTAAATGAGGTTGGCTTGTTCCCATACTCACAGCACCTGCCTCCCTGCTCAGCCCCGGCCGCATCTCAGCGCTGAGGGCCGGCACCGCTGCCCAGCGCGGCGGCTCCTCTGCACTGACAACCGAGGGCAGCGTTTTCATTGCTGAGAAACTGGGATTTAAACCAGGACTGCACGAGGTTACAGATGTAGTACCAGTGGCTCCAGGGGACTTTTTCCCTGTTTATAACCTGCATTTGCAAACGAAGAATTAAACTTATCTTGATATATTTATAACTATGTAGTCTAATCTTTGATATTACAACATTTAGCTTCCTTTTTATTTGTATTTTTCCCTTTTAAAATACATAACAAGCGTTGAGAAGACCGTATTAACCTTAAGTCCTCTCTCAAGTGCACAAATCCTTTCCTTTCATTCTCTTCCGAGCTCTCCCAGCCCATCAAATCAAAGAACTCCATATCAAGACACAAGCAATCAATTCACTGACTTTAATTTATTTCCCCAGAAAACAAATCCCACTTCATGAAACCACAGACAGCATATGCTCAATCTTATTCCACTAAGAAAACAGACAAGTAAAACTCAAATTAGGAACAGATAATTGAATATGCAAACACTTACATATACTTTGCTACAAAAAAGAGGTTTATAAAAACATTCAAAACAGAGGTAGAGTCCACATATGGAAGCAGAAATTTAAAGGAGTAGAACTAAAGAGTGAATTTAATGCTCTTTAAAATGCACGGCACATGCAGCAGTGGCGCCTTAAGAGCTTTCTTCTTCCACTAACCTTGCTTACATCCTTGGAGTTCAAAGCTTCATTATAGAAGCAGATTGAAGAGCAGCATATTGCATATATACAGTAGAAAGGTCCCATTAAGATTTCTTTAGTAATATATTTTGAAAAGTGCATATATTCACACAAAATATTGACATGTCTTAGAAACACCTACAGTACACATCAATATATAGCTCCAAAATAAGCATGGATTTTTTTCACTGAATAGCAAGGAAGTTAGTAAAGCACTCAAATTGCTGAATATAAATTACTGTTCCCTGAGGCAACCATAGCTTATGTCTTTTCCTTCCAAAAATAGCTAGAAGTATTTGTTTTCTTCACTCTTTCCTTCTCTCCTCCCACCTTTTCAGGCAAATAGAGTTCGCAGGGCAAAGCCTGAAATGATCATTTCTCCCAGGTTTTGCCAGAGCACTGTAGATGGAAGATAGGCACAACCTGCAGTAAATGTAAGCCTGGTTTGCCCAGTTTAAGCTGCTAAGAAACTTAGCCATGCCAGTACTTTTGCCATGCCAGTACTCCCTGGTGTTCACCTGCACACGGAGGCAGCTGGATGTAACGTTGGCAAAGCAAAAATCCTGCATCTCCTGAAAAAAGTGAAAGCAACCTAAACTTGGAGGAGGAATAGCCCTAGAACCCCATCCTTTCATTGAAATTTTTCCCCGTGACCCTCAATTTTAAGTGGCTTTTTTCTTTAAATGAGCTTTGGGCTGCAAAAATTTTTTTTTTTTTTTTTTTTTTTTTTTTTGCCTTGATAGTTCCTGGAGACCAAAATCCCCACGTTACAAGGCTCTTTTTAAGTAGCAAAGCCATTTTTATCTCATCCTTGGGATTGGAAAGAAACCCCTTTTTGGAGCAGGTGCCACTACTCAGTGAAAAAAGCACTCTTATAAAAAGTTATATGCTTAGGAAGAATAGAATATAAAATATGAATATGCAAAAGACTCTAAAAAGACATGTCTAGATGATTTGTATGTACAACACTGTTGTATGTACTTATTCTCCAAGCCAAAACAATGATGTCTAACAGAGCATCAATCCAGCATTAAGACAGTTATGTAATAATTACTGCAAAATGGCATGGAAAATTCAGCAAGGCAGTAATATATGAATGAGGACAGGGAAATCCAAGAAGATGTCTTTCTCTGCGTGTATATAGATACACACATACGCATTTCCAAATACATGCAACTAAAATGCAGATTTTGTAATTATTCATGTCCAGAATAACATATTCATCCACCAGAACTGCATTTATCTAACTTTACTGACTCAGGGACTGTTAGCAGCAATCAGAATTAATCACATGAAAGAGTTGGCAAAAAAAGGTCCTAGCAAGCAAGCTACATTGTACTTTCTGCAGTGACAGATATAATAAAAAAGAGAAGAGAAAAAGACCAAGTGCTGCATAAAAATCCATAAATTAAGTCGCACTAGATCACTCGGTAGTCAGATCTGCTACATTTGCAGCTGCGTAACTGAGGAACCGCTGCCTGGCGTTCGGCAGAGCAAGTGAACCCGAGCGGCCGTGCCACGGGGCACACGCAGGGCGCACAACACGACGCTGGTTTAGCGCAACCCAGGGCACGGACGTGCAGGTTAGAGGGCAGCCCGTGCTCACCCTGGCTCCTCCTGCCCCCTGGCGCGCAGGCACCTGGGGAGCTGAGCTGAGCATCACAACTAGCCCAAGCTGGGGCTGTCACCCGGGTCAGCCCCGGCCGCGTGAATTCCCCTGGTGACAGCTGGCCCGGAAAGCCCCTGCTGCGGCTGCACAACTGTCACGACGGGTGCCGGGCACGGTGCTCCAGCTGCAGCACCAGGCTCTTCCCGCTGCCGCGTCGCCCTCCTCGGCAAGCCGCTCGCTGCAGCTCAGCGCTCCTGCCTCTCCCCACACAGCAGGTTCAGCGACTGCCCGCGTGCCCCTTTCCTCATGCCCATCCCTGACAGGGAAGTGAAGTCAGGCTTGCAATGAGGCTCGTGGCAGTCTAAGCACCCAGACAGCGAGAAGGGTGGCAAAGGGACAAAACATTATTCGAAACAACAACTGAGTCGTCTTTGCAAACACAAAGGTTTTGCGCGTCTGCAGAAGTAGCAATGCAGACCGAAACCACTTCCCTTTGCACAGTCTGGGCCACCCCGTGAGCCCTGATTTGAAGCTACCCCATCCTCCAAACACATCGCTGAAGTGGGATCTACTTTCAAGTGACAATCTCATGAATTAACACAGAGCCTAAGGCATGACTGTTGGAAATGAAAGCTCCACAAAACAGGGCATTTCTAATACGAATGTAGACAGATCCTCAGCTACAACAGGATAAATGAGGATGCTATTGTTACTTTTTAACTGGTTATTACATTTTCAAACTAAAGATGTATGAGCCACATATGCAAATACTTATAAACTGTCATCCTAAATGCTCAGTTTGACAATTTGCAGATATTTTCTTCTAATTAAATAAAAGATTTACCCTGCTCCTTCCTTCTCCTAATGTGGTCACCCTTGGGAGAGCTAAACTTTCTCTGAAGATTAACGCCACATTCACTTCAGTGTACATTAATGTGGAAGGTATCGTTACTCTGGGTTCAAGCAGTTCCTACCAGCAAAGGGTGCTAAACTCAAGCTTTGTCTCCAGCTCTGCAGGCCATGGGGGCTTTAGAGCTGCAGTGGATTTGGCCACAGCTCTTTTGAGAGCAGCCCTCATTCGGTGGAAGTATACAACTGCTTTTGCATCCTGCAAGAGGGTACTAACCAGCTCAAGACTAAAATTATTGCTCTGGCAGAACCACAGGTTCGGGTCACTGGTAACTTGACCAGGGCTGGCCCCAGGACTGACTCCAGGGGACACCGCTGGCTTTCCCCTTGGCTTCCTTTTCTTACTGATGGGCTCAGCGACTGCTGCTGTCCAGCCTGGGGCTCACTTCACGTTTGCTTGGAAGGGAGTCGCATCTCACCAACACTGCAGACCTTCCAGTGCTTCCCAGTAACCTCTGGCCCAGCCCAGCTGATGTTCCAAGCGTGGAGCGAGTAGAGGAAGGGAAGTCTCGTTTAGATTTCGTTTGCAACGCTGAAAGGTTCAAAACTGGTTTTATGGCATATGAGTTAGTGGTTCTTCAGTGATGAACTGTGTATTTTTCCCCTCTATCGTGCTGCATTAACTCCAATATTGCTGTGCAGCTTAGCAAAATGCAGGTGTAAAAGTCTGCAGATTACACACATATTCTGCTACAGTAAATTTATTCAGCGATAAAACACCGCTGTTCTTAAAGATAAATTCCTCTTTTGTAGAAAAGTCACATACAAATGTTAAAGTTTCAAGTTCAGCCATAAATGCAAACTGCGCAACTAAGTGGTTTAAATATTTTTTAAATATTTGCATAATTTCCAGAGAGGTTCTCAAACAGTGGCTAGGTGCTGTGCCAATAAGACCCTGAAAAGTCCTTTGGAATGTCAAAAATAAAAGAGTGCCAGTGCTCCCGCTCTTCCCAAGGCAGCACGCTTATTCCCTGGAAAAGCATGGCCATGTACAAAGGGAATGTTTGCTACTCCCAGCTTAACTGAACAAACCAGAAAACTTCCCAGTCCTGGAAACTACACCCATTTAGTGCATTCCTTCCATTCGTTGCATTGACTTCTACAAACGTTAAAAAAGGAGCAAGTGTCTTATGCTTTCCCTACTCTCTCACTTCTATCGGATCAGGACTGAGTCGGGAGTTTAGTTAAAAGAAATACAAATAAAAAAAGCAGAGATTTATGTCCTGTTTAATCTATGATTTGGAGTTGGAAGCAAGACTGCACGTATTTGTCACTGTCATGCGGCTAACAGTAATTTAGCATTAGTTGTTCTCTGTTCCTGCGTTAGATATTTGATTCATGGATGTATTTCCTTCCTGAGGAATTTCAAGGAAAAAATAGACAGGCAATATGTAAGCGTAAGAAATGGGAATGCAGCAGATCAAAGCAATGTGACCAAGCATTGGTCCTCACCATGTATTTTACCAGTAACACCATTTTTGTTCCAATAATTTCATTTTAGAAATGAATACCATAAAGGTTTTACTTCCCACATCCCTCCTCCACCAGTGCAGCTTTATCACACACCACTTACACACGTGAGCTCCTCCTGCCAGGCCAGGAAAGCACCGAGGAGCTACACACAGCTAAGAGTTGCATCCAATTTGTAAGGGCTGTTCTTGGACTCCAGGGGCTTCTCCCAAGATTTTAGGGCTCCAGATGAAATATCAACTTGAAAGTGCAGCCTATCTTTTAGTTCACCTTACTCAAAGCACTAATACTGCTGATATTTCCACAAAGTCTGCAACCAGAAGACAACACCCGATTCACAGCTGTTTCTGGCTCACTCTTTGTATGGGATCCACACACCCATAGCACGCACCCACTGCACACCTAAGGCATAGAGCCTGCCAACACCTGCAGTAGGAATATAAATAATAACGCAGATGGAAACACCACACACTCTTACCAAAGACATTTCATCATAAGGACTGGTGTCAATAAATTGTATTCCTTAAAATACAGCTATCAGGATATTAATTGCATCTGCAATTGTCAGTACAATATAGATGTGATTGCTCTAGATTGAGATACCTTCAGACTTGTTATTGTTTCCTTCAATTTGGCAGCTGCAAAGTTTTATTTTGCTATCTCCCTCATAAATGACAAGGGACTTGTCCGCAGCACTCTGCTCTAGTACTGATTTTCTTCCCTGTTTGAGGGCACACGGCACCTCGCACTTTGTTACCGCGACCACGGAGCACTGTGAGCTCCCAGATACCCAGTTTGCTGGAGCGTTCAGCGCCAGCTCACAGTATTTCCAGGGAACAACCTGGATTTTATTCCCATTTTCATCAGTTTCTTACTTAAGGAAAACTCGCCAAGTTTGACTGCAAACTGCCCCCTCAGTCACAGACACAATGGCACGCACAGTCTCTCCTCGGTCTCACCAGGTCTCATTTCAGACCCGAAGGAAAAGTTCTTTCCATTTTTTCCTTCTTTTTTCATTTTATTCTAATCAAAGGGCACCAATTGACTGGATCTAATTAAAACAAAAGATGTTGGGTCTGGATTTTGGTAGCACAGAAAGCAAAAGCCTGTTTATTTTATATGCCTCAAAACCAGCTTTCTCCTTCATAAGCAATACCACTGATTGATGCTATTCAGGCAAATGCCTAGGAACATTTTGTTCTCTAACTACTGCGGGCTTGAGCACCGCGACTCTGGAAGGGAAGTCTATTTTAAAGTCCAAGCCCTTGCGTGCCCCTGGGTGCAGGCTCAGCTGTGACTAAGGGACATGTCAGGCTTATTATCTTTACCAGATGCAGGGGCTCCAGATGAACTATTGAGCTCATTAGAGCACACAAAGCCAGGGAGAGCATCCAGCAGCCATAGCAACAAATTACTGGGATCCAGGCAAAGTAGCTAACTATAAATTGAAGTGGAAAAAAATGTAAGCATAAGACATATAGTAATCACGGGTAGCAAACCCAGAAGTCAAACAAACAGCTCGATTCTTGATGGATCTGCCAAGAGGGAATACACCAAAGCATGCCTGGTGCTAAGAATTAGACAAAACCACCTGCAATAAGCAAGTCCAACAGCCAAGGATCTGATGAAAGTTCCTGCTGAGAAAACCCTTCCTACAGCTAGAGGAACCTATTTCTGCTGCATTTCTGCCTCTTTAGCAGAACTCTAAGTCTTCAGAAGTCCTACTGGCCTCACTGCTACTTTTAAACAGATATAACATCACAGAAGTTATTTGCTTCAGAAATCTCAGTCTCTCACTCTGCACGCTCCATATTTTTCATTCCTGTGTTAGACCTTGCAATCCACTGCTATAGATGACAAATGAAAACATGGCTCATGAATCTAATTAGAAAAATAGAACACAGTCCAACTGTTAGTACAAAATATGACTGAGTGGATCACAGCAGTATTCTGTTTCTTCAGTTCTTCACATGTTCAGTCCCCATTCATTACCTTTAAAGACATCAGCTTCTTTCATCCATAAAGATGAGATAACTCTACTCAAAGTACCAAATTTCACATTGAATTATCATGATATTTTTAGCTACTCCAGATACATAATTTGCTGGAGGGAAAATTCTGCAGGTTAAGAGAACTTTGCCCACAATTGTGAAGGGTCATCTTCAATGCATAATCCAACAGCTCTCTTTCTGCAAAAGTTGTCAAACAAAGGGCACATGAAAAAAATAAACATTGTTATAAAACAGTAACAGCTGAGTTTAAGTATAGAGATCATTCAATATTTTACATCCTAGAGTTAGGTTCCTGAAACACAGGAAAATATGAAGAACAAAAATAGCAGGTAGATATTTAGAATCTCCAAAAGAAAGGATAAAGACTAAAATCAATTCTTCACAGAATTATTTTATTTAAAAATACCCTACCATACTCTAAAAGAGGTCAGAAATGTACTGCAGATGTTTCATGTTTTCAGGAAAGTATCTTAGCGGGGAAGCTCTTTATGCATTATCTCCCTTTGAAAAGACTTGAAAGGCCGGCCTGCAAATTGTTGGCATAAGGATGTCAGCTCAAAAGGGAGAGAGAAAAAAAAGAAAAGAAAAAAAAAACCCACACAGAAAGACTAATCCATTTTATAGCCCATTGGATATATTTCCACAAGATTCTCCTTCACAGCTGTAAGATATCAAAACAGACAGACCTTTGAAAGTCTTCTTTACAGAGCATTCCCAACAGCTAACCACTAAGGCACTTAAAGACTATGGTATAATTTAAAATGGCTAAGTGAAAGTTGCAAAATTAGGCATTCATTAAATTACAATTATTTACATTTTGACAGCACATAACAGATTTACTTTGGTACAAAGGTGTTTTGCATGCTTTTTTAGCCTGAAATGGCTAAATCCCAGTGGAATTACTAGGGCTTGACAGTCCTACATAAAGCTGAAATAATGGAGTTTGGCATCTGATTGCTCCTTAATCCTCCTCCATCAATACTGCCTCAATAAATGAGAATGCCAGGCTAAAATGATCGCAAGCCTCAGACATCTGTCATTTATAACGAAACAAAAAAACTGGTATGGTTATTACACTGTATGTTCTATCACAAAACCACAAACCTGCAAGCGTAATTACTTCAGCACATCCAATTTGTTTCATTTGGAAAGAAAGAAAATTCACCCACTCGTAGTTTTCAAGAAAGACTCAGTCAACTCAGGAGAAAGTTACTTACCCTCTTACAGGGAAGGGAACAAACCATGGTTTCCAATCTAGCACTGGCAATAAAGAACAGCAAGAATGTCTCTGAAAGCTTCTAGAAAGAGAAGTTACAGCATCCAACCGCTCCCTCTTACCCTCACTGTTAACTGCCCCCTTAAGTGTCATTTCTGCACCCTTGGCTGTGTTCAGTCTACCAGAATTTCAATAAAAATAGTGAGAAATCTTTGGTATCCCCCTCAGTAATCTCAGACCGTCTAAGTTAATAGCTTTGTCTACTAATATGTCCTGCCTATGCCCTAAAGCTACAGCAAAATATCACTAGAGCTGCCCTCAATCACAAGGGAAACGTCAAACCCTAAAACTGATTAACAAGCTAATTTATACAAACAAACAGCTCCACTTTTTTCATCTACATTCCCCAACAATTTGCAAGAATTTCCCTAAATACTTTAAAGATACTTTTGTTCCTCTAAAATCCATTAGCAAGACTCTGCTGTCCTGGGAAGTCTCCCAAAAGCTTGACATTGGCCAAGAAGTAATCCGTCTTTCCAAGCAGCATTATTTATGGGCTTTCTTTACTCTGTTTGCTGGACCTATCCCCCATCTTATGTTTCACATTTAATTCATAAGGACCTGGGGCAAGGATCGTATATTAACTGTGCACAGCATCTAGCACAAGAGGGTTGTGATTTATGCCTGTAATGACAAATTAAATAAACAGCCCATCTTCCCCTAGGAGTCTCAAACACTGGGTTGCAGGATATCTGTAAAATAAGTACTGGAAAGGAATAAAGTAACCTGGCTATGAAGAACAAACAGTAATTTCTAAGGAGACTTTTTTTTCCCCCAAGTTAAGCACACTCTTTTTAACTGTGCTGATTCTAAGTATTTCTCTTTTCCAGGAAACTTTTACCCAGGAAACTTTTAACTTCTTCCCCCCTGCCTACAAACATGAGCGAAGGACACACATCTGAAAACCACTCATGTACACACAGACTGGGTATTCACCTTCATACACCTTTGCAGAGGGCCAAGTAACAATGTAGTGGTTTGATGCAGAGCAAGTGTATTTCATCACTTCAGCTTTCTAAATCTGTTTAATTCCCTTCAACTCTGCAGAATACTGCAAAGAGATTAAAGAAATGGTTTGGATGAAACTGCTGGGAGTCTGTTGCACTCTGTCCCTGGTAGATTCGGAGTGAGCAGCATTAGCCTTCGGTTCAGGCACTAGAAGTCTTGGAAATCAGCCCACTGAATGTTTAAAAGTGTCACTTTTCTTGATTTGAAGATATATAAGGTCCTTGCCACCACATCATGATAGATAACACAACCCAAGGTGCCTTCCCTGCAATCTTTTGCTTCAAATCCATCCTAGCCAGTGAAAAGCTCCTACCAAGGCCTGAAGAGGCTGTTCTTAAAGAAAGAGTAAACACAAGGGGGAGAGGGAGAAAAAGTGAACTGTTTCACAGCAAGCGAGAGGCAAATTCAACCTGGCCTGTCCTAACAGGTCCCCTAAAGCAATCCTTGCATTTTAAATGACTGAGTACAGAAGGTAGGTCAAACAGGACTTGAAAAGCTACCTTATTATTATTAATCCATCACAGACCTCAAAATGAATTGACATTTGTTCTGGCACACCCTGTCACTTAGGACAGGGGCTTTGTCTTTGTCCTTCTGGAAGACACTTTTTTGAGGTGACAGTTTTTCAATCCTGTGGTTAATGGATGGACACAAGTTATTCATGCAGGCAGACCTGCTGGCCTCTGCTTTTGAGGTTCACTTGGAAGAAGAAAAGCCATCGATGGCATACTTAAAAGCCCTCGCTCAGGAATTTAGCATAAAAGGGGGGCAGCATCCTGCAGCAACGGGACAGACCCCACAGGGATATGCCTGGTGCACTCTCCCTTTATTCGATTAAACTTTTAGTTCACCACTGTGTACTTTATGGACATTCACTACTTGAAAGCGAGATTTGCCGCACAATTGAGGGCTCGTCCGAGATCCTTCCACTTTCTGGGAATGGCAGACGGCAATCGGGGTTGACGGGGTCACCACAAGTTCTGGTGATCGTCTCCCTTCAAGGGTGGCCAGCACCGGATGACTGATCGGGTTCCTCAGTGTGTCCGGAGACAGACGAGGAGTGGATCAGGGGGATGCATTGGTAGGACGAGGGATGTCCTCAAGTAGTCTGATGGAAAGGACTACTAATTCCGACAGAAAGGACTAGTTCTGATGGAAAGGGCCTCCGCGTGGTGCTAAGTCCGATGGAAAGGACCAGATGTGACAGAAAGGGCCATTGAAAGCTCACTGGTGAGTACTATGGGCCAGCAGGGAGCAAAAGTGGTGACGACCCTGACATGGACACCCAGATTGGGTAGCAAAGGGAAGCCAAAAGGGGACATTGTGAAAATGAATGACGACCTCCACTTCTCCTCAGAGAGTCCTTTGAGGAGACTGTGGAGGGTTTGGGATAACCTACACATTGTCCCAGGAATAACCAAGGAACTAAGGAAAAAATGTTGTTGTTTGGTTTGGCCAGAATATAAGTTACCAGAGGGATTTTGGTGGCCCTCTCTTAGGTTAGACAACGATCCTAGTCTTTGTCAGGTTTTGGGCCTGTATCTCTGTGACACTCAGAAGGGTCTCAGCGAAAAAGAATGCCTCAGTATGCTTAAGGGCAACATCTGGTGCAATCTATAGAACAAAGGAGAGAGGAGAAAAAGGGAAGCAGGAATCTGAAGAAGGGGAAAGGAAAAGCCTCCAAATCCATGAGGAGCCACCGCTCCTGTCCCCTCTGCACCTCCTGCTTCTAGCGACAGTGAAGAAGAGGAGGAATGGCACATTTTGTCCCCTCCAAAACAAGAAAAGGAAGCCAGTAATACAAGTAGGACAGGTCCACCGTGATGCTCAGTGCAGCAGCAGGTAAAGAGGGAGCAAGTGCCTAGGGGGATGGAGTGAGGAGGGACTAAGCAGAGAGTGCATATCCGCGAGGAAGGGGAAAGGGTGAAGAGAGACTGGAGCTGAGCGCAGGTGCCACGCGGGAACCCACTCCTTTTCCACAAGCAGCTTCGGGACTTTTTCAACACTGACATCTTCAGGACCTCCCTTCTTCCTCCCCTCACAAAGAAACAAATACAAATAATATTTCAACACAGCGACCGCACCAGCTCTGCCCCTGCAGCAAGAGCTGGCCAGGAAACAGCGCAATCCTGTGCGCAGCCGAAGGGCCGGAGCTCCAGACCTTGGAGATTCGGGGCAGGTAGCCCACACCAGTCCCAGCCTAGGCTCTTTGCCGGCTCTTCCTGCTTGCCCGTGCCCCTGTGACATCGCGGGCCATTTTTACATCACCCGCAGGTCAGCGAGGCAACAAAGAGGCCTGAGTGCCGGCAGTCGTGCCCAGTGCTGTGCGGTAGCGCTCCCGAGCGGCCTCCTCTCTGCTCCTGCTTCGGGATTCAGAGGGGAAAGATGTTTGCTTTGTGCTCCCTGAGCTGGGTTCTGTGCGCCCTGGCGCTGCTCCCCGGCACGCTGAGCCTGGGCCCACGCAGTGAGCGCGTGAGGGTCAGGCTCAGCGCTCTGCCCCTGGCGCCGGCTCCAACCGCGGCACGCGGGGACAGGGCGCCTCGCTGGCCCCTGCCCTTCCCTCTGCAGCACCTTTGGGCTGGCCTGGCTGCACGCGATGGGGGTCTTTGCTGTGGACTGGCGCGCTCCGTGCCTGCTAACCGCGGCTCTGCTCAC
>JAWLRI010000054.1:109014-138219 GCA_034781795.1 Crypturellus tataupa | reverse complement strand
ACTGTATTTTAAGTACATCCAAGTTTTGAGAGAGTAAGAGCACATGCAAACTTCAGTCCTGCCAGCCTCGTTAACCCCTTCTTTCTTCAGGTATTACTGTTTTCTTACATTACTGGATACATGTCACAGCAGAAGCTCCCTAGCCAAGAGAATTATTCAACAATACTTATTTCATATAAGCCATTGTTTGGCTAGGATTAGTTTCTGCTCCTAAAATGTAATTTTCAGGAGCTGGACATTTTTCAGACTTTTAACCAAGTAATACGGCACGTCTATTTCCACTCCGATAACACTTCAGTGCAACCCTGAAGTGGGAATGTTTTCGAGCTAGCGCTGCTGAAACAAGTGCGAGGAAGTGCTGGCACCGTAATTAAGCTCTAACACTGACATCTCACAGGAGCTGAGGAGCGAAAGAAGCCGCAACACCAATTCCACAAAGTGGAGAAATGCAGCAAGCAAAGAAACAGTAACTTCTGAAACTCAGAAGCAACTCACAGTCCATCATTAGAGCCACCATCTAGATATTTGTTCAAGCAACGAAGGGAGCCCTGCAATGCAATGTGTTCCCTCACAATGTCCTACCACGACCACAACTCTCTCGGATATCCTGTAGGATCAGGATCACCAGCTCACCAGTCTATGCTTCACATTCCCTGGTAGGGCATCAGCATCTAAAAAGTGAAACTTAGTATTGTTTAATTCTGTATTTCCCATAATTAATACTTGAATGGAAACAAGTAGTCTAGAACATACAAATTTTCATAATATAAATGGATAACGTTAGCGAACTGTTTCAAGGATTTCTAAATTAAAAGTGTATGCAAGTTGTTTTGAAGTTACATTAAAAAGATCGAGTTACAATGGCTTTTTTACTTATTAAAAATCCAACAAGCCATATACTAGGCTTTTATTATGGCAATTTTAAATTACACTAGCAAAGCAGCCAATGTCTGTGTCTGATGGAGTTACTTTACGGGCAGTTATCTTTTGGGATTAGAAATACCGAGAATTAATTTGCTAAAATTGATTCCTGTAAGGAAAATTACATCTGCTGCTCTGCTCATTTCAGGAAGGAGAACAACGTTTCGAAAGAGCAGCCCTACTTGCCGCTGAAAGACTGTTCGCTTGAAACAAAGGTTGAAATTTGTCTTTGCCAGCTTTGGCACAGGGAAGCCGAGCATTTAACTTGAGCTTACTTTTCCTATGATGCCTCTGCAATAAGCAGAGGGTTTGCCAGTTACTTGCACGCTGCGTTTGAGGGTATTCAATGACTGAGAGATATAAACACACATTTTCAGGTTTTGGGGTGTATATAAATGGGCTCGGAGGTCATCAACTGTCAAGTAATTGTCACCTGTGAATTATATTCTTGAATATCCTATGAGTTTAAAATCCCAGACATTAAAAGCTAATGTGGTAATGTTCAGTGAATTTTGAAGTATTAGCTTCACTATATCCCTATGGGACCAGTAACTCCAGAATTATGTGTATGCAGCACACATGATAGGAACAAGCATTTAGAAATGCAAAATAGGCCATTAGTCTTTAGCAGGTTTATCCCAGAACTACTGATAAGTCATTTAAATAATTTTAAATGGGACAAATACTACGTAACAGAACGGAAAATTCATGTTCTGCAGACAATAGATTCAGCGCAAACACAAGCTTGCCTTACTTGGAGATTTCTTTTTCTTAATTTTGAAAAACTTTGTGCTCCAGCAACGCTTTTGATCACATAAGTGACTTTAAGTTGATATTTAGTCAACTAAGAAGTTTTTGAAAGTAACATAAAATGAAAAGCAACCATGTACCAAACTTTTCATAATAGTCCTGTGAAGTTGGTAATGGCAAGTGGATTGCTTAGTGCCTTCTAAGTGTCCGAGACTACCATCAAGGTTTTAGTTAACGGATATTCTACTTTGCTGGCACCTTCCCCCTTGCTCAGCTTGTAGCTGCAGTGCACATACTCACCTCAAAACATAGCCACTTACGGTAACATATCACAACTGCAGCCTCAAAGGCAAACACAGAAAACACGGACGTGTGCAAGAGTTCAAAGCTAATTCAACACTGCCTACTATGTTCATGCATTTGTTGCAGTGAGACCAAGCCGGGGAAAAAGCAAATATCAGTGATGAGATGCTATCCACTGAACACTTAGCACACACACTTGTATAAAAGACAAGTACACGTTAACTACTGAGTCTTATAAAACTCCATCTGTGAACTGAATCACATGTGAACTATTACCAGAAAGCAGATGGGATCTGTCTACTTGCTAGTCAGAACTGAAAGGCCACTGGTGCGAGGCTCTGCAAGCAATCATTAATTCCCTGAGACTCTCAGATCAAATATTAACTTAGTACCAATGGCCAGGAGACTCCCTCCAATTCAAGCCCAAGGTTTCTCAGACACATTCTTGGAGATACCTTCAGCCCCTACTTTTATCCATGTAGCCTATCAACTTCTGAGCTCCCAGTTTCCAGCGACCTGAACAAGATCTTAAATGCTCATAAGTTGTTTTTTGGGGTTTGTTTAAGCAATATTATTTGTCTAGTAAAAGGTATTCTTCTTTTGGTATTTCACTTTATACGGCTCTCTACCGTACATGTAGGTTATCACAGTTATTACAGATTTTTCTCTCTTTCGGCACATTTTGAGCCTGAGAATTTAACATCAGGCTGACATCTGACTTCAGTGCCAGTTTCGGATGGATATTAACTTTTTAATTTAAGTTTACAAACTAGGTAGACAGCTGTTCGGTTCCCTTCCCTTCCTGCCTTGTCCACTTCCTCCAGTTCTCCTTCCCTCAGAGCCAGACACCCCTGCATAAAGAGAAATAAAAAGGCTCACAGCTGTCAACCATACCTGCTCCACCGAGTACACCCAGCTTGGAGCTCAGAACACAACCGATTACACAGCAAAACACTAGAATTTAATACACAGTAACTCTTGGACGTAGCATCACGGTAACATCTGTGTTGGAGATCTGACATGATGGAATATTGCTGGGAAGAGAATCTACTTATCAGGATTTACTCCTGTGCGTGACCCAGATCTATTCATCCTAGGAAACTTCTCAGTAGCAACTGTGGTGATGAACGATGGCACCGGATGGGGCTGATGATGGCCAAAAAGCTAACGTTACCAAGTCATCATTCTTGTACATCAAGTGAACTGGCAGCTCCCGAAAGAGCATCTATTCCACTGCTAAAGACACCTAATGCCAGGCAATCTCCTGATTAATATGCTCAAGTCTGTTCATTCACTATTGTTCACACAGAAAGTGTGTCATTAATAATCCTAAAGCACACAGTGATCCTAGCTTACATTAATGCATCTCTCTTTCAATATATATGTGAGAAGCATCTTAGAAAATTAAGATAGAAAATAATTCTTTGCTAGAGGTCAAAATTGGAGAAAAAATACAGACTCCTTTCTTCATGCTCTACATGAGGCCAGTGCTACTTGAGGCAGCAGTGTGAAATGCAGCCATTTGAAGTTTGTGCAGGTCCTCAAAATATGTTAAACTCTCCGAAACCCACTAAGCTCCTGTATCTGCTATCTCAGTTCAGAAGATTCCTTCCTGCTCAACCTTCAACAGGGTTTCAGAGGTGTCACTCAGCAACAAGCAACTTGAAGATCTTACTCAATATTAGCGTTCTGCAAAATCTTGGGTGAAATGCAAAAGCCACTATTTCTAAAATGAAGTCATACCAAACAAAAAAGAAATGGGCTCACAGAATAAGCAAAGAGACAGAAAAGTGACAGGAAAAGGCAGTGACAGAGGTATAAAGTGCACAGACTAGAAAGTATGTATAAAGCTAGTTTTGATGCGGATATCTTTACAAACAAGGCGGGTTTTGTTCACCACTCTTACTGCACCGTCAGTATGCACAGCCAAGTAAAGGCAGGAAAGTGGGGCACCTTGTGGTTATGCTCTCAAGCACATAAGTTCTCCTCAGATCCATAACTGGGATCAGCTAGACACCCCCACAGCCTTTTGCCTTTTTTTTTTTTTTTTTTTTTTAAGAAAAGTTCAACTCAATGGAATCAGCTTCTACTGCGCTTCCTAATGACCAATACTGGATCACTGAGCTTTAATTCTTTCTCTTGGGTAAATTATACCCATGTATTTTGTTTTGCCTTTTTTCTCCCTTTTTCTTCCTCCCTTGGAAGTTCTGACCACAAGGCATTCAAGCACAGGCTAGGTGCTGGATACCAGGCCGTTCTCGGATTTGGCGCGGGCTGATCCATCCAAGAGCTTGCCAGGAGAAAGCAGGCACTCAGCTCCAAGCAGCCCCTCCAGCCAGAACATCAGATCCAGCAGGAGTTTGGGTGGCGCTGGTTAACAGTCATATCCCCCACACATGCACTACTATTTCAGACCATAGTCACTTCTGCAACAGGAGGGAACCCCAGCATTTTTACCATGCCGTCACCTACCTTCCCTCTAGGCCAAGGCTGTTTTACTACTTCCACATTACTGCCTATTACTGCCTCTGTGCTTCGGCTGCCATGTAACAAGCCAATACTCCTCTCCGTTCTCCTCTCAAGTGTGCATTGGAATTTCCCATATTGTCTTTCAGTAAATCATATCTTGGCCACATACTTAGCTCTTACACTCTTTCCAAGGACATATTAAGTGCCTCCTAATATATTTCCACTTCCCTACAAATTATACCCTATTAATCTCTATATTCCTGGTCACTGCTGCAAAAAGCAGATGGTATTCCAGGGGCAGTGTTGCTGTGCTATACAGAAGGGCACTGCGGCTTTGCTGCTCCACGAGTTTTATATCCTTTCCTTTATGTACTTGAGGGTCAGTAAAACATTTAATTGAAACACAGGACAAACACCACTCACTGCTATGAACAGGCTCCTTTCTCACACACTTGCATATTTAGGTTATTCTCTATGCATTCTGCGGTGTACATATGCGTGTAACCTTCCCTGTTGTTCCAAGAGGAGATGATCACTGCAGAGGCTCTGCTGCACCTTGCTGGCAGGACACCTGCAAGTTTACAGACACCGTCTTCTAGTGCAGTGTGTTTTGGACAAGGCTCGTAAGACTGGGTCAGACCACACAGTGGCCACAAGAAGTCCTCCAGTGACTGGCTATTGCAGACTGCAAGCAGACAAGCACACACCAACACACTACTTAACCTCCAAAGAAGGTTCAAACAGAAGATCGTTTAGCTGGCAGCCAGGTGACTTCTGTGATTAGGAAGGCTCCAGGTTTCAGGACATCAGCATTCATCACTTCTGGCTCTTTCACTGTGGACTGGCTCCTGGCCTGACCAGTCTTCATTCTAGTTTTAAACCCAGTGAGGAGGGTTATGTCTGCAAAAACTGCTTCTATGAGAGGCTGGTAAAGGTCAGGCACTCAAACAATATTGAGAAGCAAAAGGCGCCAAATACCACAAGTATTCCTTGTAAATTTTAACCTAAATAAAAAGAAAAACAAACTTTGCCATGAAACTTTCATAAGACAGAACTACATGCTTCCCACAAAATGTAATTTCTTATAATTTATTCCAAGATAATAAAACTCGTGCATACAATACAATAGCTATGAATCAACCTACAGGCACCTGCGTCTCAAGCGTTGTAATGGAGTTTAAGCTGCAGGGGCAACAGCCACTTTTAAAGTGCTAATAGCATAAATAGCATAAATTATTTCCAAAAAGCAGACCTCTAGCAGCTTAATGACTGTCTGTCAAATTCATATGTCAAATCTTAGAAGCATTTTTACAGTAGAATGAAACAAGCATCAGTCAAAAACCCTGCTGTCAAAATTATCAAAGCGCTTTTTCTCTCAAATTCTGTAGGGAAGGCTTCGATATTAATTATCTACTAAGTAAACAAAGTTTAAACATCGTATCTTCTCCAAACTACATAATTAAAATAGCCAAGAAAGATCACACCCGTAAGCATCAGAGACAGCAAGGCCCTGTGACAATGCACACTTATTCTGACACTGCAGTACAAGTGAGCCACACAATTACACATTTCTGCCTCTTGCTGAAGTCAACATTTATTATTGTACTACTTTTGTGTAGTGAAAGACAGCAATTTTGAGCAGTGCTCAGGAGAGGGCAAGATAAATGCTCATCTTCCACTGAACAAAAGCTGTCACTATTCCTGCTGCACTGATCATTTTTAGCAATGAAGATAGGACAGAAAAAAAACAACTACCATGCAACCCCATGACTCCCATATTAAGAACAGCTGCAGACTATAGGCTTCAAGATTAATTAACAGGGAAGTTCAGCAGAGGGCAAATTTGCTTTTCAGATGATAGAGCACAACGCCCATGAGATTCCACCACATATCTGTCTGCGGATGTAGTCTTTAACAAAAACCAGCACCAATAATGCTCAGCATCCTACTCTCTGCATGTCTTTAGAAACTCACTGTTCCCTGGCGTGGATTAGAAAGATTCTTGGAATAGAAACTATATTCTTATTCTTTTTCATTAGCACGATATCCAACGTCAAGGTGTTGAACCTGACCCATGGTCTGGTTCATTATGAACTGTAAGGAAATAATAAGAGTTGCACTACTTCTCTATTTTCATTACAGAAAAAAAAAAATGCATTTGTAAAAAGCTTATACCTCTAGGCTAAAACTGATTACAGTGAAGTCTTTCATGAATATTACTTTTCTCTGTGCTATAATATTGTTTTTCAGCGTTGGTGGTAAGGGTGCATTATAGAGCAAATTCAATCGCACTATCATATTTTACATTGAATTCAGTGAGTAACAGCTGCCAGGGGCAGAGTGGTATTTAATATATGCCCCATTATTTTTCTACTCTATATAGCTTCTCTCTGAAAAGAAGGATCTCATACTTACTGACTTGGCAACCTTCTCATTTGAAAGTCATACTATATAAATATATAAATAAATCTAAACCAAAGGAGGATATGGGAAAGGAAATAAGGAATAGAAAAACAAACAGAAAAATCTGACATTATACTTCCTGTACTTTAGGGAGCACAGAAGGGCCTTGCATTAGTCTCATTGAATAAGGAATAAAACAGAGAAGGAGAAAAAAAAATATAAAAAGCTACTTTTACGGTCTCCTCTGCTTACTAGCCCTAACAGGCCGTTCCCCAAGAATACCACAACCTGTATTTCCCTGTTCAAGACTTATTTTCCCTATTATCAGTCATTCATGACTCATCATGCTTGGATCATCTTCTTCCCTTCACCAATGTCTCCAGGATTTCATTATAATGTTATTTCTGCCTATATACTTTCTTCCACAGATTTCAGGTTCACCTTTATACTGTTAATTAACAGCTGAGATTCCCCTATGTATATTCATTTCTTCAGAATACTATTTTACATTTGTGGCTACAAACATTTTATTGCCTTGCCACAGGAAACTTTTACTACTGTTCTTATAAAAAGGAGGTTAAATCCCTGTTAGCTCCCTTTAAACTATAATATCCCTAATTTCTTCTGTCTTAAAGGTATAAGCTGGAGCTAAATTTGGTATGATCTATATGCTAGCATGTTTTTCTGAGGTTATGAAGCTCTTTTCTGCAGTCTCTCTAATTAACAACTGATTAATCTCAATTAATCATCATTAGTTTTAGCATGAAAGCTCACATTTTATTACCCATTTTCACATGTCCTTCTCCTCTGTCAGAAACACTCAGCATTTGCATCTGAAGTCAATAAGCCCTGTGTGCTCCCCAGCTCTAGAAAGCAACCTGGAGTTTAGGAGCATATTCTGCACCATCAATGGCATCACCCATCCAGATATGTCCCACTGGTGCCATTATGGCACCTTGAGCCATAATGCTCCCTGTTCTCCTCTACAGACGTAGAGGAAATGCATTTTAAACGTATATATTACAGAAAGAAAGGTTAAATCTCAGTGCTGCATGTCTCCAGGGAAAAGCGTGGTTATCGTGGTTAAGTAATTCAACCAATTCCCTTATAGGCCTTTTAAGTACTACATCCATCAAAGGCCACTATATTCACCTTTAGTAAAGGATTGCTTACTGCATTTCCAAAACAAAACATCTATCTGCGCCCAAAGACTTGTCAGTATTTCAAAAGCATCTATGTCGAGAAGTCAAATTTAAGTAACTAACAATATTATTGAAGTAGCATAAGTTAGTATTGTAATTATCAAGTTTATAAGTGGCAAGAACACAGAAATCAAAATACTTCCGTTGCAAAAAGAGTTATTTTCAAACTCTGCTGTACTTCAGGACTTGCTCTGCGACAAGCTGGAGCTGAGGCACAAGCCCCCAGCGCAGACTGCAGCAGCAGCGCAGCACTGGGCGCGCTCGCTGTGCGCGGGGCCGGAGTGTTGCATTTCATGCATTATTCACAGCTCGCTGCAGGCACTCAGCAAGGTCAGGACATACATATCCCCACCGTGCAGTTATGGAAAAAGACGACATACAAGAGGAAAAAAGGCAATGAAGGCTGTGGCTGCTCTGCTTGATAGGATTCCAGAGCACAGAGGTGCTTCCTCCAGGAGGTTACCGACACTCAGTGAGGATTTCCATCAGGGGCTACTCACATATGAGATCAGCTTCAGAACAGGCTATGTTTATTTATATTGTTCCCACTTTTCACTCCTGTTTCACTATCCAAATCCTACGGACACTCAAGGGCTCATTTTAACCTCACGCACTCCTCCTTCTCCAAGCAATTTAGATTTATACGTGGTCTTTCCTGGGTTCATCAAAACATTCGCTGTTACATTCCCAACACAATTCCAACATCCTCCTCCTAGTGTTTTCCAAATCTCACTTTCTGCAATGGTAAACACAAATATAACAGAAATATAAAGGGAAACTTTAATGTGGCAATAGAAGCAAGTGAGAAAAACAATCCGGATAAGCACGAGCAGTCTTATGCCTTTTTCCTCATGGTGAACCTGTGATAAGTGTGATTTTACAGAGCTGGATACTGCATGAATTCCTGCGGGACTGACTCAGAGAAGGTATATTAGTGTTGTACAATCTGTAGCAAGAGGAAGTATTGAGACATTTTAGACCTTGCAAAAGGTCTACACAATTGTGTACACATTCATGTGTAAACCACAGTTGACGAGTATTCTGAAATAACTTTTTAATATAATTTGGTGACATTTTCATTTAAAAAAAAATCATTTGAAGCTTATTACTGTCACAAAATGTTCCCTTTAAATTGTTTCTGAGCTCTTGCTAAATTAATTCCATACAAATTAATTCTTATTTTATTCTGACTTCAAGAGACACAGCTTCCATTATTTTTTTTCCTAAATATTTCCTAAATATAGCAGTGATCTTCAAGGATTTCCTTCCTATCTGTTTTCTTAAAATTTGATTTATGACTTCTGTATCAATATTTCTATTTTCCTGACTAGTGTTACAGTGCTAGGGCTTCAGAAATCACACCTGATCACAGTATGTCCTGTGGAAATAATTCAAAAGGACATATTCTAGTCTTAGGTACACTAACTTAAACCTGTGAAGATTTTATTGACAACCTTTACTTTCTAGTCCGAATATTTTGTACCTTTCTTATCCTGCTATAATAATTTCAAAAGCTTTCATTCTAACTCATTCCTCGCCCCGCCAATAGCACACTTTTTGAAATAGCAGATTCTAAATGCATGTATAAGTTGATATTATATAATGTCATAAACTTTTACATGCCCAACAGCCGATTCTATTTTCTCCTTTTCTTCTCAGAGGGTGAGATCCACCCATGCGCAGGGATCCCACATAAGATCCATGCATTATTCATATCGTATGCAAAATTAGATCCACTGCAAGAAAGACAAGGAACAGGGGGAAGAAAAAATAAATAAGCCAAGACACCCCTAAAAACTGGCAATAAGATTTTTAAAGAACCGAACACCAAAATGAAGTGTGACCAAGCAACTTAATCTCAATTACAAGAATCCAACAAAAGGAGAAAGCACAAAAAAAAAATAAGAGTTTATTTAGATTGCAATTCTCTTTTCACATGATCACCCCATGTTATTAGCCAGGAAAGTTTAATTAGAAAAGGTGCAGTGGTATCAGTGCAGGCCTTTGAGAATACAACCCAAGGTAATGTCAAAGCTTTAAAAATACAGAGTTTATTTTTTTTCAGACTAATAATTTGCCCGCAATCTTCTAAAATCAGACAGCTTGTTTTGCCATGAGATTGGTAAAGACAGTTAAAATCCTGCCCTACTATAGGGAGGTAGAAGTACCGTTACAAAAATAACGGGGCTACCAGGTTAAATATTTTTTCTAAACTTTCTGAGCACTGTATGTTGTCCAAAAAGTGATGTATACATTGATATTTTATTTCTGGGTAATAGATTTAAATATGGGTGGAACACACCTCTCTAACATCTAAGTAATAACTTGCTCAGCAAACAGATTCTCTAGCACCTCTGCTTTCCTCTCTCTGAAGACCACAAGAAAACCCACCCACTTACTCCCAGGGACGACAGGAAGAGAATTCCACAGCTCCTCCTGCAGCTCAGATTTATATTGTTAGCAACTCCCTTGTAATAACTTTGGAACAGCAGCAAGGCAACAAGGACGTTTTTAATATTTAAGAATAAAAATTGATTTGGAATTTGTTCCAAATGTTCCCCTTCATCTCTGCTTTCTTATGTTCCATATGCAGATTGAAAGATTCAACCAAATACTACCTGCAGCACACTAGCCAAAACATCAGCAAATGCACACTGAGGGCTTGGGAACTCTGCTAGCTCTTATTTAGAAGGGCCTTTGACAACAGGTCACAGAGCTTATATAGGAATGTTTTGGGTGTTTTGTTTTTTTATAATTTTAAAACCAGACTCAAGTACCAATAAGCTTCTTTTCTAATTATACAATTGAGACTATCTTTTTTAAATCCATAATTCATGAATATTAACAGTGATATTAAAATAGAAACATTGTATTCTCTGTACATTAGTGTAGAACGTCAAGAGATTGCTAAGGCAGGACTATATGTATAGTCTCCAGCTGGAATGTAAGCGTAAAGGGAGCAAAGAGGTTTATTTCCAGAGCAGAGGACACAGGCATTGTCCCTATGTTCTACCTCAATGATTTTATCGTTGCTGTAACTAGTGCTGTAGATCTTCATATTTCTTTATTGAACAGATGTTACAGCACTAAAGTGACAGTTGCTCACTGTGCCATCTCGTGTCCTAAAGGGCTCACAGAATACAAATTTAGTGAGCTTTTCACTCTCTCATGCTCTACTTTATAAAAGAGTAGAAAAATTGTCTTATACTTTTGTAAAATGACTGCTCTTGAGGGGAATTTTTTTTCATTTAAGAGTATACAGAGCAAATATTTTCAAGAGTTTGGTGGATTAGAGAGCTACCTTCTCCTGAATGGATATTCAAGCAATAAGCCCATGGTTTCTGGATACCCTTGGGGGAGGAAGGGAGAGGGGAAGGGAGGATGCAAATAACTATGCTAAAGTTGCTGATGCGTGCAGAAATTATTTCTGCATTTAGTTCTCCCATCACCATTGCTGATATTTTATTAACTTGGGAAATGTCTTTAGAAAAAGACTTCAGCTGTGAAGAAGTGTATACAGGAAATAATGAGCCTCGGTCTCCAGCAGCATGTTATTTTTCCAGACACGGGACTCCAGAATTATGAACAATGCAAAAAAGATTGATTGGTAAAGGCTTTATGTACGACTAAAGCAAAGAACAAAAATGAGTTCAAAAGGGATACCTAGAAGCGTATTAGATTTGCACAGGCCTAATCAAGGACTAAGAGAAGAAAACAAAAATTGCACAAACAGCCTTTACTCTCTCAGTTTTTCATGAAGGTCTCCAGAGAAGCCATTCCTGACACCTAGGCAGGAACGAAGAAGGGCCCTGCTATTCCAGCAAGCTGGCTCACCCTCATGCCAACGTGCCCAGAGCCACCCACGAGGCCACGAAGGCGCCACCCTCACACTGAACTCGAGATTTCTGAGGCCAACACTGAGTATGCTGCTCAATAATCCATGTATGATTATTATGCGCAGACACTAGCCTCTGCTCCCTACAATTTCCACTGCACTCTTAAGAAATCTCGAGTTCCAATCAAGTCAGCTTTTTTCTTCTGGAATTGCAGCTTCAGCCCAACTGGCAGACTGAAGAAGTTCTTCAGTTACAGTAAACTATGCTGGACTGTATTAAGTTTTATAAAGCATTTTATTTTATGTAACTGGCTCAAACCTTAGCAACATTTGCAAATAAAGCAGCATTTAACAGTGATTTTAAAAGGCACCACTAGCTCCAATGACAGTAGCACAACATTCTAAAATAACCAAGTATCACTCACACATATACAAAAAAAAGGCTAGAAATAATATTGGATCATTAATATTATTACTCCACTAGTTATCACCCTAAGTAACTTGCTATTTTAAGGTATTTATTACCTAATATTCCCTGCCCACACTATAAGCTACAAGAAGAAAGCTGTGATCTTGGGAATCATTTTAAGTGTGCAGACTATTTCATTAACATGAGAAAGCCCTCAGAAGAAGCAGGGAAAACATAGTATACCTCTTTTAAAATATATTTCTTTTTAATTAAATAGCTTTTCTCCTTGAAAACTATACAGGTTTATAAACAGACTAGAACATGAAAATCTACAAGCAGAACCTAACAATTACCCCTCTCTTGCACTTACAAGCAGATGACATTCATACCTTGATGCAGTCACCCTAGAAAAAAAGGGAATCCCTTGGAGCAGGCTGCTGGGGGCCTTGTTGGTCAGCCCCACCTGTATCACAGCTCAGGTAGGCAGCAAGGCCCCAGGTCCTGCCTTCCCACACTGTCTTCTTGCAGTACAACCAACACAACGCTCCTAGGACACACACAAAGTTCGGGCCAGCCCCATGGAGAGCCCATGATTGTGCCCAGGAATGACTGACAACTAATTGATTTTACCTGGCAACTGCCTGCCAGGTGTTCTGAATTACATTAAAAAGAAATTGAGCACAGGTGAGGGAAAATAGTCTAATTTCAGGGTAGCTGTATGATTATTGAATCTCTGGGCTGTGTAAAGCAATAGGGATTCTTTGGTTCTTTATACTTTAGCCTTTTTTAAGTAGATAGATATTTTTCCTTTCTAAGCTAACATAAACATTATTAAAAAAATAATCACAGCAAAAAAACAATCATGGCATTTGGGGAAACGGCTATTCAAAGACAGTGCTGTAAAGCAGTGTGAGGTAGCCAGACGAGGAGCAGAAAAGTAATAATGGGGACAGTAAGAAAAGGAAAAGCTGAGAGGAGAAAAACAATATTCCATGGATTAGTCACAGGCTGTACAGGGCCGAAGAGAAGACAATGCATTTGCTGTGATACAAAACTCACGTTTGAGGGAGCTATCAAAGCTGTCTGATCTGGTTGATTTAACAGTGCTTGAGCAAAAGAGATATAAAATGTTCTCTTAGTTTGAAAGGTAGCAGAGTTCAGGATGCTCTATGCTTAAAGAAGCTTTCACTTGAATGCCCATGAACAAGACTAAGCGGATAGAAACTGTCCTGCTGCTCCTTTGTGGAGGAGTCACTTCCCCCTGCCTCTCCATGTACATTCTTACTAAGCAGCTGCTACTAAAAGGAAACCAAGCCCAAGTGTCTAAACAGGTACCAGCCACCAAAGCACAACACGGTTAAGTCACATAAGGGAGGCCAGCTCCCTAGCATCAGCCCAGCAGTTTGTATTTACTGCCTGGTAAGAGCACTGCTTAGGACAAATAAGCAAAGAAAGAAGCAGTAAGAGAAACAATACAGAGGAAAGCAGAATATTAAAATAGTCGTTAGAAAGGCTGTTTTAGGTGTAAGCACGCATTAGCAATGCTCAGAGGTAAAACAGCCATCTTGGGCTGAATTATTTTTTCGGTATCCAAAAATATGTTCTGTGTTTCACAGGAGTCCTTTCCGCATGGGTCCAAGTGTGACTTGTTTTGCTAACTACAAAACAGATACTAGAGCAAACGGGGCAAAGGGTGACAAAGATAAAACCAGCAACGATGACAGAGGCCCACCTTGGTTCAGTGTCCCTTCCTTAGGAGCTCCATAGCTTGATCACCTCAACTTCAGGGACTAAAACCAAGGGCCGTGGCTATCACTGCCACCTACACAGCTCTGCAGTGTTGTGTAGTTGCTGCGGATTCAGGCTCAGCCTCTTAGGCTGCACTGACTGCTTTACGGAAGCGGTGATAATGATCAATACTGCTCAAGAACTAACCCCTGGCAGTAAGCGTTGCTAATGAATGTCAGTGTAGCGTAGTTGTGCTTTGAAGCTTAAAGCCGGCCTCAAAACATTTGTTCAATCTCTTCTTCCTTACATTTAGTTGCCACTGAGCAGATAAGAGAAACACTGCTGCAAAAATCAACAGGGGAAATATTAACGTCACGAGCTTGGAAATAAACTTTTATCTCACCAAACGTTACCAGTTTGCCTTTCTAGTGTTTAGAGGGAAAATGGGGAGGTTGTTTTCCCAGCAGCTGTGTGAAGATGTTGTATGTCCGCAGTTCTTCTATCCGCACCGTTGGCACGCTATGAATTTAAAATGGGGAGCAGCAGTGTCCGCTCTGCGCTGGGACTCCCTGCGCCCAGAGCCACCGCGCCGTGCCCACTGCAGCCTGTGCTCGGCAGGGCTCAGCTGGAAGGCCTGGTCCTTTCCAAGCAAATACCCTGCTCATCATTGCCAGTATTGAAGTGTGTTCATTTCATCTCTAAAGGTCAGGGTAGGCCTGGGGGCTGCAGGGTGTCTGCTGCCCTCCACCAGCTTCCCTGCTGCTCATTTGTGAGGAGAGGAACATTATGTGCAACCGAAGAACCCTTATTACTTACTCAATCAACATTTGGCAAAATGCTGAAACTTTAATTTTAGATAAGTTTGCAAGGCAGTCCTTGCAAATGCCAGTAGGAGGTTCAGAAGTTTCCGAGTTCTGCATTCCCTTGGAATGAGTGTGTGCTTTGGGAGCCAAGGAAAGGCTGGGGTAAGAATGCACGTCTCCTTCCTCGCCAGGCAGGGCAGCAGCTGGAAAACAACAAAAGCCAAACTCAAGGGGCACAGGAACTATGGTTGCAATTAAAACTGTACCCAAGAGGTAGAGGGAGTGAGTGAGCAGCACTGAGAACCCAAGGATGCAGGAGGTCACCTTATAAGTAATTACTTTGTTAAGCTTCCACAGCATTTCCCTGAAATGTGTTCTCCTCTTAAATAAATCCAGAAGGATGACAAGCTGTCTTTTTGAGTGGTTTTATGAGCGTGTGCTCTGCATTTCATATTTCAGTAATAAATACAACAGGATTGGGGTGTTCAAGTACACTTTGTGCCTTTTTAACATCTCCCCTGGTTTGCTTATTTTGCCATTAGTAGGCAGCACATTCATTATCCACAGGAATGCTCAAGCTCAGGTATCTAGCACTACTAAACATCTTTTCTTTTTTCTTTACAAAGAAACCACCAGAAACTGACTCCTTAGAAGTAATTTGTTTGATGTTAGAGGTATTTGCAACAGTTTGGGAGATTAAACCAAAGCCTAGGAATACCAGTGTCTATCTATTCACTTAATAGGCCTGTATTCAAAATTTTTGCTGATCATAAACTAAAAATTGTTCAAGATGAGGCTTAAAATATAGAATTAGATAACTCCCTAGTGCAATGGAGTGTTAAACTATTTTGTATATTGAATAGGGGAATCATCATAGGTTTTATGAAGAACATTTGATAAATGTATTTGTTCCTGGGATGCTTTGCCATTTTGTGTGGCACTTTGCTGTCTTCTATCTCCCAACACTCTCTGAGAAAATAATTATTATCAAGATGCTATTTAAAAATGGTATCAAAATCCGCAGCTTGCGGGCTGTAAAACGGGAGTACATGAGAAATGTACTTCGGGCTCTTCAGATAAAAACTGCTTTAATCAGTGTAAAATGCTGAAAAGGATGAGCAGGAGGTTATAATATTTCCCTGTATTCCTTATCTTCGAGGTCTGTATTCATCTGTCATTCGCTAGAACACAATTCTCTGCTTAAAAATCTGATCATGCAACAGACCCAGACTTTATTTCTAATTACAGCATGTAGTTAAGTTCGCAAGTTCAAGGGACACAGCAACATCAACATTTTTAAAATAAACAATGTTTCCTTTTGGACAAGGTAAATTTTTCAAACACTTTGAGGAAATTAAGACTACATTTTGCTCATCAAGTGCAAAAAATGGCCTCTTTCCAACTTTAGTGGAGGAAAGGCATTAAATTTTGCTATGCATTTTAAAGATGTAGAGTCACTTCCCTCACTAAAGCAGCTTCTGAAGAGGATCTAGGTCATTAAATGTTTTTACTGAGATGGCAAAGGGTAAAACACATATTTAACATAAATGATACTCCAGCTCAGAGGACTCATCTGAATGTGGCATCAAAAGAAAAATCATGCTATAAATACAGTGGCACAATCAGGCCTCAGTGAATACTGTGACTCCCATTGTCACTAGGAGACTCTGAACACATGAAATATCCAGTGCAGTTCAAGGTCTCCCAGTGACAGTGGGAGTAAGATCTAAGTGTCACCAGTGCTGCCTAGTGGAATGATGTTGACCTGCTTGGACATTTGATTACCTTTTGACACTGACTTTGGGCTGAGCAAAGGTAACACTTAGTCACTACTGATTTCTTTATTGTGTCCGTTTAACACGGAGCCATCCTGGTGAAAAAGAGGAAGAAGTGAAATAAACAACCAAATATACTTAAATTTAGGCTGAAGAGATGTGATGAATATTCATCAGAGAGTGTTTATTCATGATAATAACACGTTTTTCTATTCTCGGCTTCGGTGATCTTTTGTTATGCAGAATGTGAAGTTACATAAGGCTTTTATGAAAACCTTAGCAAGTAACTATTTTCAGTACTCCTTATAATATTAGAAAGTTGGAGGTAGCATTTTTAAAGGGCTTAAAAAAAAAATGCAACAGTTCTTAACTCCCTGGATAACAAAACCAAGTCAGTACATAGAACACTGTGCTTTAAAAAATGTAACAGTACCCCAAAGCTTGCTCATTTTTTTCAGTCCAGTCTTGAAATCTGTAACCAAGCTGCATCAGTACAGGGAACCTTTCTTGGGTTGCCCTTTCTGATAAGGGTAGGAACTTTACATGAGAAGTTCACTTCAACAGTCACCTAATTGAACTAAGAAGACCGAACAACTCTAATAAAGCAGATTACCAGATTGAGTGCAACGTCTTTCAACCAGGCTCTTCGTGGCCTTTTCTTTACCTGGCATTCCCTTCCCTCAAATCTAGCGCAGACACTGTGCGTGTTAGCAGTGTCAGGGTTGCTGAACCAGCGAGGAACATGGTAAGTAATGGAAAGGGTGAAAGATGGATTGGATTAGATGGGTGTCTACTGCTTACAGAACTACAGGACAGTTGTTGCAGGAGTCTTGTGCTCTCCTGTGAGCAGCGAGAAGCCTCAGACATAACTGAGTCCTCTGTGACTGCTGAGCATCCCAAATAAGAACCATTTCAAGATTGGTAACATTAGCCTCTAGAAATAATTTCTTTGGAAACATCTGAGCACCTGTTTGCGAGCCACATAATGAAAGGATGATGATCAACAGGAAAGCCATGAATAATAAAGCCACAGAGTGAACAATATAGATTAATATGCACCAATCATGAGCAATCCTACATCTAGAAATCACAGAAGACATGCCAGGCTGAGGAGAGAAACTATTTATTCCAGAATGCAGGGATTTAGAAAAGAATTTGAGGTTCGTGATGGACAATCAGCTGTATAACCCAAAATACTCTGGGCGAAAAGGGTTAGTACAGCTCCAGGATCTTAAAACACGGGACAAACAGTTCTCGTTTCTCTAGCGCAGGCAGCAGACCCTGGACACATGTATTTATGTCAAGAGATCTGTAGAGGGCAGATGGGAATTTAAAAACAAGGTTTCTATCCCTAAAAAGGACCAGTTCAAAATAGCAGCTTTTCATACTGATTTTTATTTCATAGAGGATTATGAATTTAGGAATTATTTCTCAGAAGGTTTAGTCTGTAGAGCATGAAGAAAGATCTGCATCCAGAATTGATTCTGGTACTCTTTTCTGTTGATCAATACTGTAGAGCAAAGTATCATCTTGCAGTGTGTAGAACTCTGCACTACAGACTGCAAAAGGGCACACAAGTGAAAGAATAAAAATGCTTCATCGAGCAGAAGGATTTAAAAGCTTAACAACTAGCTAATGGCAATCATTCCTGGATTTTTAAATGCAAGGTCAAATCTAAATTTAGCCTTTCATCTTTTAATTCATAGTCTAGTCCTGGTTCTCTAGGAATGCAAAACAGGGTGCCCGTTCTACTTTCATTAATATCCCTCGAGGGTCTGACTGTTTTTTGATGTTGTTCTGCCTCGTTTGCAGGCTCGTTGCCAAATTCCGAGTTAAAGGGATTTGTTTCTCCTGTCCGCACCGGAATGGCAGATTTCTGTCCTCACCATCCTCCCCATGCAGGGCCGGGGCAGAGCTGACAGCTTCTGCCCATTCGGGCTCCACGTTCTTGAAGCATGCGACAGTTGTGATCTTTCAGCTTTCCTACTGCACTTGAATGGCTAAAAAGAGTTGGTTCAGGGCACATGGCATGTATTTTGTGAGACCTTTTAATCTTGCCCTAACTTGTGCCACATCTGTAACTGAGCACTGGACTTGATAGGTCAAGAAGTCCTCCCTTCTAGTCCTATGCTGCTATGAACTACATAGAACAGACTAATATAAAAATAGTGCCATGTGCTTTTATCCCATTCTTCTCTATTATTTTTTTCTGTGGTTCACCCCTTACTTTATTTCTTCCCCTTAATGATTGCAACTCTTTTAATGATTGCAAGTGATGACCAGGAAAAGGTAGAAATTTGAAACAAAAGTTTAAAAGTTTAAAACACATGAAGACATGAGACACTATGAATGGAAAATGCTGTCATTTGGAGAAATTATGGGTAAATTCAAGATATGGTAAAATACCTACTTTTATAGATATAGCATCTTCTACTAGCAAGACAAGCTTTCACTTAAAATGCAGCAATACGGATAAAGTTTAAGCAAGCCCAATACTGTTAAAAGAAGCTAAATTTAGGAAAAATAAGACTTAAATAAGTCCATGCAAGTGCTTGGTGTGTGCAAAGGGGATTTACTGTTCAGCGGATAGTTTTAGGCAGCCATTAAGACCTATTAAGTACAGGCATACACAGAGCCTAGCAGTAGAAAAAGGGGACATTTTAGAACTATGGTTTGTGAATAATCTTACTAATTTATAGGTCTGGATGAATATTACACTCAGACATAGGAAAACAAAGCCTTTGGCCTGCAGCTATTTCACATCTCTCAACACACAGCCACTCATATTGCTCACCAGATTAAATGTTCTAAACCTCTATGGAATTCTTTCTCATTTTAGAGAAATACAAATATGGCAAATATTCAAGAAAAGAATAGAAAGCAATCAGGAATTCATTAATAAAGACATTGAAAAGATGCACTCTGCCAAAAGCACTCTGGTCACCAAGACAACAGAAGAAATGACTGCAAAATCCATGGCAGCAATGAACAGACATTTTCAGAAGTCACTGCAGCCCTCCTTCTAATCAAGAAAAGGTGGGCAAATGTTAAACTCATTTCAATATTTGCAGAATAAAAGTTGCAGCACCTAAACAGAAACCAATAGAAATATGATCTGGAATAGTTCTCTTCCTTTACAAAACCTACTTATATGTCCATATATTTTTAACTACAATCAAATCTGGCAGACTGAAGTGCGTTCTTAAGTCAATGTTTAAATTATACAAGAGATGTATTGCATATATAAGCTAAATGATCAACGTAAAATCAAATACACATTGAAATCATGAGCAACATTCAAGCATAAAGAAAACAAGAACAGAATGCCATTAATTAAAGAAGGAAAAAATAACATAAAACACTTTCATAGTGCTTATCCATGGATTTTACAAGCTCAAAGACAACTGCCTTGCCATGGATATTGCTGTTTGGAAGTCTGGCATATTCCAGGTCCTCTTTATACTGGGTGCCTCCCTGCCCTGCCTTGAGATCTGCAGAAGTGCTAATTCCCACAGCTACAATAGAACTTAATGGGAATTAATGGGAGTCACGCTTAAAATATACTAAGTTATGATGTAATGAGAACACCCAGAAAATAAGATTCTAGACATTCAAGACAGTCAACGCATTTTTTTTTTACTTTCATATTACTGTATTCTCATTTCAACTTTCTGCAGAAATGGAACAAATAGTGAAAGAGATGTTAGAAATATATTCAATGCTCACTGACTACTGTCCACTCTGCACCCTGAGCAGGGAATGTGCTCTGCCATGGAGTAAGGGTGCATGGCGAGGAGCTATCCCATATAATCCTATAGTTTTGCCTGTGCTGCTTTAATTAAGTTGGCCAAGTATCAATACTGACATTTCCCAACTTCTGAATCCTAAATTGCTGCAGCCTTAATCTTCTTTTAATGGAATTTTTGAGTGTAATGCCTACACACATCACTCATCTGCCAGTGTCGCTTCTTCGAAAGAAGCACTAGCAGCAGCTACAAGAAAGGTGTTCTTCCCCTCTCCCTCTGATACACGGAATACATCTCCACTTACAGCCTCTAGCATTTCTCATGCCATTTTCAGAAGTAACGTGTTCAAGAAGATATTGGCAATAGAAATGATGATTCGGAACACTGAATGACAAGCAACACAGAACTTTGCTGGATTAGAAAGTGAGGCACAATCTTGTGCATGATAGCATGCATCTAGAGGGACTTGGATTTTTTTTTTCATCTATTAAATGGTAGAAATAAAAATTCAATGAATTATGCATTTATGAATGTGTCAAAAAAGCAATGAATCAATGCCTTTGTGCTTTTCATTTCTTTAATTGTTATGAACCAGTGAATTCGTATATCCAGCTAGAAATATTACAACCAGGAATTCAAAGGACTGTGCATTTCATTTTGCAATCTGGCCTAAACAAAAGATGTAATTTTTATCAGGCAATTTTCCCCAGGAGAAATTTGCCACCGCCTACCAACACACACTACTCCAGGCAAACATCCTCCAGGGAGAAAGTGGTCTAAGACAGCAAAAAAGCAGAAGTAAGGAGCAAAACAACTGTGCAATAGAGATCCTTTTATTTATATGGCATTAGCTCTTCCATGTAAGCCTGAATTAGCACAGCTTTAAAGAGGTCTTAGAGATTCAACCAACATACTTTATCAGGATCATCAGAAATACAAGTAAAAAAAGTAAATGGTAGCAGGGCAATTTTTTTTTTTTTTCAAAGAGGAGGTAGAATTTTAAAAATGACTACATATTTAGGCCAATATTTTCACCAGAGCTGGATTTCAAATTGAACTATCCCACGGAAACCAAACTAACAAACAAACTGTATTACACTGTATTGCATATATTCCATAAAATCATATTTGTAGAATTAATGGTTTTGGGCACTTGCTTACATTTATTTAAATTAATGACAGCCTGTTATTTGCTTTTTGGCACCTTTCAGGGACCTGTTATGCATAACTGCGATCAAACTAATAAATAATAAAAAAAAGGAAAAAAAAAACATAAAAGGTACTTTCAACATCCCAAAATGCAACCGCAGCCATTGAGCAGAGAGTTCTTGGTCCTTTAAGACCATTGCCTTAATTTGGATCACAAGGACAACAAAACAGCTTTAAATTTAAAAAATAAAAAATCAAGCAAAAGGGTAATTTGTATAAAATCTCAGTATTTCATGGTGTATTTCAACAACAGATACTCAGAGAAGAGAGGACAATTGCACTAGCCAATTTTAGGGACTTTAATTAGATACACAAGTTATCAGGCTATATTTCAAGATCCCTATATATATTTATCCACTCCAGAGAAAACGGCTCCCACCGAGACAGATGCAAAGAATTCAAGTTTAGCATAAATCATTACTCCTTGGGCTGATTTCCCCAAGTTTGCTACTAATACAAGCCAAATTCGATTCCCTGCTAAAGAAGCTCTAATTCATCCATAATCCAAAGTCTGGATTCCTTAAATTGATGTTGATACTAACTGAAATCCCGGGCAGGCTGCTCTCTCTATCAGAAGGTTTCACCTGTCGTACAGCTGGCCTGCTCAAGGTAGGACGAGGAATTGGTATCATCTTAACTGCCATATTATACATGGCACTATAAGGTCTATTTTGTGGGCTACTGTCACTGAATTGATAAGAATAGGTAACCCAAAATACAGGAAAGTTAATATCAATTATTTCATCATTTTATGCAACATAAAATATATTGTTTTATAGCAAATGATCATTCTCTTCCTTATTTCAGCTTCCCAAAAATGTTTGGTCATTATTATTACATTAGATTCTCACTGTATGTGCACTTATGTTATGCTTTAAGTATATCGTCCCCTTGCAAACACGCAGAACACTTCTTTTTTTAAATGAATATGATTCTTTGTGAAATTATATTAAAGTCACTTTTGATCTTCTTAAAAATTTATCTTAGAGCTTTCTGATATCTGGATCTTAGCTTAAAATTAGTCATATACTTTGAGGAGTGGTTTTATGACAATAACCTTCTTTAATTTCCCCAATATGTTCTTTCTTTGCCTCCAAACTAATTTTTTTCAGCTGAAGATTTAGGGATGAATACAGCAACTTGATTATATTTAAATAATGCTTGCATAAACCACTGTTAATGTTTGCTGAAGTATGACAAAAGGGATTTTCTGAATAACAAAGTTACTCAATTAAAAAATAAGTTAATGCACTGGATTAGCAGGGTGCTGGAAAAAGACTGAAACAGTTACCTGGCAATTGATCAAGAAGCCTTGTCTTCGAGAACAATACCAGTCCCAAAATAGCTCATCAATCTGAAAGGCTGATTACTAAAGCTGTTGTGGGAGCTTTATTTTGTAGCGGAATATTGAATTAGTAAGAAATAATACAAGGGGGGAGTTCAATTATTCTGAATAGAAGCATTTGCAAGCGTAGCCTCTCAGGGCAGGTATGATTATGTAGGTCACATATCTAAAATGACTTTTATGCATATTTCATTAAAATCCTCTCTTTTCATGAATGATAGTCAACAATAAGCCCTCTTTTGATAGCATTCTGTCTATAGAGCCCTTTATGAAGGATATTTCCTTTGTGGTTATGGAGTTGTTAAGCTGAGCAGTCAATAAATACAGAGCCATATTTGTCTTATTTTTAGATTATCCTTTTCACATAATAATAATAATAAAGAATCTCTTTGGTTTCCCACTTTCTCCAAGCCCCAACCATCATTTTGAACACAGAGCAATTAGACACTGGGCAGGATTCCTAGTCTGGCTGCACTGCTGGAGAGCTCCTGGCAAACGGACAAGAACGCATTTTTATGTTCATTCAAACAAGGATATTTTGATTCTGAGTTCACATGTAAGGTTTTCAATAAATTTTTACAAATGCAACAGAAACTATGTGGTGATAATGAAGTTATTGTACAAAGACATTTAATTTTCTTTGTTTGCACCCACTTTTGCTGTTTTAGTACCTCTGTGCTTTGATTTTTGACTTGTTTTTTTGTCATTAAAAGAAGTCCTCTCAATATTTATATGCATTAAGTGTTCTTGGTGAAAAATGTGTATCACCTTTTTATCACTGTTGTTATCTTTTCTTAGCTGCAAGGCTGTTTTTTCCTTATAAGAAATGGTGGAAATGTCTGGTCCACTAAGCAGCACAAAATCTGATTACAATAAATTTAAATGACCATTAGCTTTTTAAGATTAAAAAGAAAATGGCCAAGTTTAATGAACTTTTAATAGACTTGTAACAATTGCACAGTTTGCACAGTGCAAGACTGATGGGTTTATCAGCTATTGCCACGTTTAATTCAAGCAAGCATTATAAAACAGGCTCTCTCAACTTAGGAAATGATGTGTATAAATTCCTGGACTGTCCAACACTTTCTCCTGGTGAATTAAACTGAACTTCATTGCATGTCTGCAGAGCTGAAGGTCTACAGATTGATTGCTGTGCTACGTTGTCTACTTAGAGTTCTAAATAATTGCTTATAATATTTATGTTTAGGAGAAATACACCCCAGATATTCCTATACTCATGCTTTCATACACACTCAAATCTGGGCGATTACAAAAATAAAGGCAAAACTCCATTCTTGTTAAATATGAGGAACTTATTTTTATCACATTTTGTGATATGTCTGAGCTGCTATTCTTTTGCATTTGAAATGTTTGGTAGAGGTTCTGAACTCCAAACATAAAATAATCCCCAAACTAATTCCCTGGTTGGTTCTGTAGCGGAGCTAAACTACAACCACCATGGCAATTTTAGTGCAATGTTATACATCAGTTTTGCTCTTCCCTGAACGCTTGTTCAAGGAAAAAGTAGCTAAAAAAATTAAGCTTATCTTTCCAGCAGACCAGACAAGGCTTTGGTTGGCATGAAGGTGCCAAGCTGCCCTAACCTGGACATGATGGGCAAAGCCCCCTGCCAGGGCTAGGATGGGATTGGAGCTAAATCTAGAGGGGAAGGGGTGAAAGCTGCGCTGCTGGTGTGAGATACTTCCCTGGCTACAGGGACGGCTGTTGCACACCCCATGCCTGGAGTGCAAGAACATGCTCCCCGTATCACCACTCCCCATGCTTCCGCTTCCCCATACCGCCCAGCCAGAGAGGAGCAAGAGGAAATGCTCCTTACTTATTCCTTAAACCAAAAACCTGCAATTCATCTTCATACCTCTACAAGCCCATGCCAAAATGTTCCTATGTCTGAAAGTGTAAGACTCTCTGGAATTAGTTCCCAAGCAATAGATGGCACATCTTCCAAAGGAGACCAGCTCTCTCCCACAAGAATATGTCGGTCTGATATAACCAGCTTATATTAGATTCACCACCTTCTCTTGAATAATGTTTTTCTGTAGGAATTCATATTACCCAGGGGACCTCGCATCAGCAGAGCCATGTAGTGGTTAATGTATAACAGACTTGGAATAGGGAAGAAATCTGAACAGTTTCAAAGCTACAAGGGATTCATCAGCTAAAGATTTGCTCCCCCGGAGCCATGAAGCAGCTACAAAGGAGTGAGTAAAAACATGAATTTTCACACATCTGCTAACGAAAAGAACTTAATGCTATGTAAGTACATAACCATACATATCCATACACGTGTAGCGTATGGATAGCTTTATGCTCAACTTTCCCATTTTACTTGTGATAAGCTTGCTTATACTTAGTTTTCACATATTCTCTGTATTTAGGATATTTAATCTGGCATAGAAATGACTCATAGTCTGCCCAAAACAACACGCCACACTCAAGGAGCAGAGAAATTCAGAACACTGAGCTTCCATGTAATCTCTTCTTTAATTTGTAATGATCTAGACCAGTGCAACTCAGAGCAATGCCATACCAACATATAAAATCGTTAAAGAGAGTGCAGAGAGCATGTCTGCAACATCAGCAAGACTGTGCCTGACCTTGCAAACGCATCAGCTGTCCCTGGATACAGTGTGGGCAGCTCATCACAGAGCTCATGGGAAACAGAGTTTTTCTGTTTTCCCTTGAACAGAGGAAATAAAACATCCCATGCAGCCCACTGCTCATCGCTAGCTAAAAAGCATTGCATTCATCTTCAAAATGCTTCATTTCCATCTCTCATTGTTCCCAAGTGACTTGCTCCACAGCTGCTGCCTTGAAAATAGACAAAACAGCATTAAATGTTATTTGCACAAATGGAAATTGAGGAGGTAAACTCACCAGTCTGACAATGGTGACAAAATGTAAGAACTGAGTAGACTTTATATTGTTCAAGTTAGACATGGGTAAACTATATCTACTTGTACTTATTCCTTGCTACACTTTTCCTAGGAAACTTTTCAAACAGGTCAACTCTACATGTGTAAGTCTACAATTTAAAGCTCTGAATAATGAACAGCAAAAATTTATGTAGGTACTTCTAATATCTTCCCTTTCCAGCCTGGATAGATAGCTGCACCATCTTTACAAATGTTTGCTTTCATATGAAAAGCTTCTCGAGAAAGCACCTACTGCTTATTTCTGATTTTTGTTTTAAATGAATTCTTTTGATCCTGCTTTGATCTTCTTGTTTTAGTCAGTCTCCCAGAATATGAAACTCAAATCACAGTAAAATCTTGAGCATGGTTTTAAAAGTTATCTATTAATCCTTGGGAAGAAAAGAGAATGATAAAAAAACTTGTAAGATTTTTGTAGAGATTTGAAAGAGGATAGTCTCAAATAGCTTTTTAATTTTTAGAGCAGTGTCAATGTATTGCTCTCAAATAATTTTCTACATCTATTTGGGCAAAACATCTTGACTTGGAAGACCAAATAATAAAATCAATAGCCTCTAGTTCAGCATTTTTAACCACAAGCAAAAGTCCTGTCCATTTCATTTAAGTGAATATGGCTCTTTGTGAAATTATATTTTAGTGTATAGGTAACAAACATACTCATTTCAACCACAAGCAAAAGTCCTGTCCATTTCATTTAAGTGAAGATGGCTCTTTGTGAAATTATATTTTAGTATATAGGTAACAAACATACTCCTACAGAACCCAACTGAATTAGGCTACAAAGCTCATAATCCAATGTGGTCAGGCCACTGTTTCAGGTCACAAAGTCCAACTGAAGATTTTCCTCAATGAAGAAAGTCTGATAAAAGATTTAAGAACCCTCCTCTTTCAAAGGATCCTCACCTCTTCCAAGGACACCACAACACCATATGGGTAAGAGACACCTTGGACATTCGTTTCCAAGTACAGGTATGCTGACCATCTAGGTAGCAAATCCAAGAGAACTGGGAAGCGTCAGACGTTCCCACTGAGGGCAGTGTTGCTGTGGGCCTGCTCTCTGTACCACAAGACTTTTTTTCCCCCAAAGCCAACATGAACTTAGATTTCTTTGACGTCTACATCCCTCTTTCAAGTTGAAGGCCAGAGACTGATAAAGGATAAAACTGTTAGTCCAGCACTCCTACAAAAATTTTTCCCTGGAAAATTAATTTCAAATATCTAATATTCTATTGAACTTATGCATCATATTGTAGCAACAACAGTCCTATATATGTTCCCTGGGGAAAAAAAAATAAAGGTATCTTCTCAACTAATAATTCAGGCTTTTTATCTTAAATCCTGTCATGCTTATAAGAGGCTTCCTTCTCCAATGCCTTTGTGTTCCTTCTCTGTGATTTCTAACATCCAGATATTAAATTAAACCAATATATGCTTAGAGCACACTTTTAATAAGGCACACAGAATTCAGTAACTTTTTAAAGAAATAACTCACAATTTGTAGTTATGCCTGATCAGAAATTTTCATCCTTTCTCATATTACATTTTATTAAATAAAAAGTATGAAATGTTTATGCCCAAAACCAACTATAATAATTTATATAGTTTGGGTCGTTTCTATATTTGCACACAGAATTTCAAAATGTTCAATATAATGGCTCTAGACAGTACCAATAACTTATAATTTTATTGTATACATCAGCTAATGGAATCAAACTGGAAGTTTACGGTGATCCCAGTTCTTGGTTTACTTGGATGAAAGAATTAGCCAAAATCATAAACTTCTTTAAGACATCCTAGTCTCTAAAGTAATTGTTTTTCTATCTTCATATTACTCCTCAGAAAGTTAATGTTATATTAATATTTGGAGCTGTGGTTTTATATGGTGTTTACTTTGTAAGAAGCTCAAATATGAGAGTGCAAGTGTCTTATTATTTCAATACACATAAAAGTATTTTTCTGACACATATAAATGAAAAATAGAAGCTATTATGTGAACAAAGCTTTCCTTTCTCTCCTGTCTTCTTTTAGGAGTTAATAAACTAATATACATGAGTTAAGGCAGGAACACAAATATATGTGCTGTCTTCTCCAAATCCTGAGTTTGTAAGTAAAAGTTTGCTTTTGACTATTACAGAGAAACCACCTAAGTCCATACAGCATTTTAACTGCAGAAAGCAGTTACTTGGGCAAAACATTACATCCTGCGTTACAGAAGTTCTTAATGGATAGGTGTGGAAGGGAGCTTTATGTTAAACAGCTCTAGTCTGATCAAAACCTTTCAGAGATCTTACTTAAAGAGCAAATTACAATTACACCACACTTGCTCTGGCAATATTCAAAAACTGCCCAAAACCAAAGCATGCCAGCCCTACTGAACAGCTGCTTAATCACAGCATACTTTTTTTTTGCATTTCCAACACTGAGGCCATATATTGCAAGTGGTTAGTGTGTTTAAGTGGTTTTCTATGTTGGCTTTCTTCCAACACTACTGTATACTAGAAATGAAATGATATAATTATACAATTAATTTCTACCTGCTGTGACAGTACCTCATCTGCGTAAGGTTGATTTGATACATTAGCACACAGAAACTTCCAGCATGAATGTTCTTAAAGACAGAGAAATTAATTATTTTGCTAGTCAATATGTTATGGCAGCTTCAAGTACATAAACTATGAACTCTTCAAGTACCGGGTGAACATTCACATAACTCTGAAGGTTTTGTTGAACATACCCTAGTTCCAGCCATCTAGCAGGCTCAAAGCCAAAGCTTCAGCAGAGTCTGTAAGAAAGTATCCTTTCCGATCTTAAATGTGTGGGTCTAGCAAACCCATGGCACGCCAGATTCTCTCGCAGAACTAGAGCAAAGTGTTTCCTTGGCTTATGAGGTGGGATATGAATGAGGCGAAGGGTAGCATATTTCCTGAAGGCTGCACACAGCTTTTCTTTCAGGGAGAGGAACACAAATCCCCTGCTAACATATTCAGCAGATGGCTGCATGTATGTTAACTGTCTGGGTATCTGCTCATACTGCACTGACAACCTGCTGCGTTTCCCCAGCTTATGATAAAAAAATCAGCAATACTCTATAAACTGAAGTTACTATCACCTGCAGGCCAGGAGAGAGGATGGACTTTTTATTTTAATATGAAAAATCTTGATATTGTTTTTACAAGAGCCACTGCTGAAAACAGGGAAGTTTACCAAAACCCCATATATTTTTTTTCTTTCTATTTGCAGTAAAACCACAAAATAGAAAACTGAGTCATTTCTACACAACTGCTCCTGTAAATGACAATATATACCAAATTGGTCCAAAATTTTGAAATCCACACTAATGAGAAATATAGTGCCTG
>JAWLRI010000054.1:70631-108914 GCA_034781795.1 Crypturellus tataupa | reverse complement strand
CTGCTCCTGTAAATGACAATATATACCAAATTGGTCCAAAATTTTGAAATCCACACTAATGAGAAATATAGTGCCTGGCTTTGCTCACAAATGCTAAGGGATAATATTATTGGCTCGGGGTTCCCGAATCAGTAAAAGAGTCAAAGCAGTTGTGTAGATCCCCATTGTTTTCACATTTGTGGTTTGCTTTATACAGAATTATAGAATAATTCAGGCTGGAAGGTTTGACTGCAGTCAAATTTTAGTCAAACCTCCCCAAAGCAAGGACAGCTATGTTACTTGGAATAGGTTAGTCAGAGGTTCTCAATCTGGTACTGAAAACCTCCAAGGATGGAGACCGTGTGCTCAATCTGGGAAACCTATTCTATAGCTTTGCTCTCCTGATGGCATAAAAGATTCTCCGTGTGTCATGAAACATAATGTTTTTATAGCTTCTACATTTCCTGAAAATCAAACGCGATAGGTCTGATTCACTTTTCAAATACACCGTTTGTAAAACAGTGATGCCTTTCAAATATACTAGCAAAATTACTTTCATGTAAATCACAGTATAAGGGAAGAGGAAACCTTTGCTTCTGAATGAAATAATCAGCTATTCCCTCTAGAATTTAGAAATGAGATGATGCCTACAGAAAATTCAAGAAAATCTCTATGAATTTTGTCTAAGAGGTTCTGTGTTTACTCCGACCAAGTTCCACAAAGTTATGAACAAGTGGAATGCATGGAATCACTTCAGTTGCCCCTTTGTTGCCACTGTGCAAGAGGACAGGACTAAAATCAAAATATATCTACTAGCAACACTCTGCTGGGAATAATACTAACAAATGGAAACGACTACAACAAAAAAAGGATCATGTGGCCCACACAGCAGGTGTATTTTTATATCCTAATAAGAGAATCAAATGACATAGTGTGTTGGGAAAAGCTGAATTTGCTGTGCTATTAAGTCCATCCAGAGCAGTTCTTAGTGAGCACAACTCTACTGCCCCCAATTTACACAGAGCCAATTTGGAGATTTCTCTACTGTGTTACTGTATAATCAAACAATATCCTCACTGATATCCTCACATCACGTTGCTTTAAAAAAAAAAAAATCCATCTTTTTGACATAACAGCTGCCTATTTTAAGACCTATTTTAAGCACTGCTCATCCTTCCCTTCCTAACCTTCATTTTTTAAAAGCTGTCTCCCTACTTAAAGCAGTTTCAGGGAAAACACTGATGCTCACCTTTCACAACTACGATCCTACATCAGCATTCAAGATCTAACACTAGAGAAACATCAGGGCATGCCAGTAAGCATGAGTCTGGATGCATTTTTTCAGATTAGTTATGTACTAACAACCAGGTAGAACTAAAATATCAAATGTGTGCTGGCTAACAAGAATTTCTCAGAACACAGGATGTGTTTGCAGCTTCCAACAAGCATACTCTCTGGCTACATGGAACAGAACAACAAACACTGCAGCAGAACCACAAATAGCACCATGCGATCATATGTTCTTTAAAACCGAAACATTTAAAAGTAAAGTGATGAACAACTCTATTACAATACACTCCTCTTAAGCTCTTCTGTTTTTGCAGCAAGTCCTATGCAAACTTTTCTTTCTCCAGTCTAGCAATTTTTTTCCACTGAAAACAGTTAAAACATACACCAATTACTCCAATTAGGGAAATCAGTTATGAGAAATTGAATAGCACAGAAATTTCATCAGAATGTTTGCACCTGAGTTTATATTTGTGACCTAATCTCTCTTTTAAAGATTTGTGTCCTTAAATGATTGTGATAGAGACTGGAACTTCAACTGAACTCTATTTAGCGAGTCCTTCTTACTACTCCTATTTTGAAAGCCAATCCTGTGGGAAACTGAGCCCCAAAAACTCACCCATGATCAACTGTTGCAGCTACTCAGGTCTTTTGACTTCCCACGAAGACAACATGTTGTTACACAGGAATATTGCAGGTCAATAAATATTCAAATATATGTTATGAGTCACAGTTGAGTTTGGCATACATACAAAGGCTTGGAGAGTAAAAATTGCTATTAAAAAACATTCATAATTGTGTCATCTTATGTCATACAGCCCTGAATTTGTTGTTCTGGGCAATATATATTTGTAAAGTACTTTCTGTTCTGAATTAGAAGAAATATTTAATATTAAAACATTATTCAGATTCCTAGATATTAGCGGGGAAATTAATTTCCAGATCATCAGTTACATAGTTCAGTTTTAACTGTAACTTGATAAGTTACAAGTTATATATTTTAAGAGGTAATGTTCAATTTTACACAATGGCAAATGAATATTTTAGTGCTTAAAAATTATATTATTCATATTGAGCAACTGTACCATCTTTATTTTCAAGATCTGTCATCCAAACCAAATTTCCATTAAATAACTGACTAGATTTTACTATTCACACTAGAATCTGGAAATAAAACACTTCTCCCCACTACTTCTCTAGGTTTCACTTATTTTCCGTACGTGTGCAATTTTAAGAATATCTATGAGAGTCCATAAAGCATTTTTTTTTCCTCATACTTAATTATAACTGATTTGAAAATCTGAAATGACCAGAGCCATGTAGTTCTCTAAAGATGACAGTAAGTGTTAAAGGGACAGATAGAGGAATTTTTTAGTGATTTTACTTTTCTAAAGTATGAGAGTGAAAAGCATAAGTGATATTCATCAGAAAAAAAAAAAAAAAAAAAAAACAAGCTAAACTGAATCATTTTATGAGAATAGTTGCTAATATCCACATTAGCTTTAAATCAATTTGCATTTCCTTAGGGTTTAAGTTCTTTCTGTATTTCATCTGAATTCCAAATATCTGGGAATGCTTTACATAGACAGTTTCTTCACAAATTAAAATTAAGATCACCATATTTATTATCACCATAAAACATAAATTTTATTTCACTCCAAAAAGAAAACCTGGTTAGTTTCATCCTGAGAGAAATTCAGAATTTGAAAATACTATAAACCACTCTAGGAAAAACTGGCATCCTTGATCTAGGAACATCACGTCAATATTATGCCATCTTTTCAGACAACATGTGAACAGAAAAGTTTCTCTTCCATTTATATCTCAGCAATGATCTTATGTCTTGAAGACAAAAGATGCAAGTTAGAGAACTAAGGCATGAACGTATGTTCATTCATATGTTCTATCTACCCTTTTTTTTTCATTTTTAAGAAAAAAGATGGTATCTAGACATGGCATCCAAAAATCCAAGACTGCTGTGGGTCTCTGTGCTAGATGTTGAAAAATGCACAGAAGAAATGGAGACCCACAGAACTTCATCCCTAATCAAAACAGAAAAACAAACTGCCAAATGTAAAATTAAGGCATTTTACCATGCAAAGCCGAATAATTCATTTATATCTCATGAAATGACTAGTTTGGCTTATTAATTTTCCCAAATCAGTCTCCTTTCACTCCCCTCTGATCTAATCCTAAGAAAAAGGATCACTTCACCTCCTACAACCACAACTGCAAAACAAACAAAAAGCAAAAGCAACGGATGCAGCCAAACAATGTACCTACTTACCACTCCTACTGCGTGCACACAGGAACTCTGTTCCAGCTTGTTGCAGCTTCCGTCTTTCTTTTCCCAGGCAAAATGAAAAAGCAGCCGTCAAAAAGTCCCGAAGAGAAAAGAAAGGCAATCTAGCTGGTGTGTCCCTGTTTTGTCATTTATTTGCACTTATTTTGCCCCCTCTTCCTTCCCTTTCAGTATGTAAACGAGAGGTAGGTTCAGGTGCAGTCCATGAGGTCCTTACTCCGCTGCTGACTGCCCTATGTCACCTGGGCTTGCAGCAGAAAGGGCTTTTCCTTCCATGCACTAAAAACTATCCCCATAGCTTCCAGGTACAGAGCCACAGTACCCTTCCCTCCTCCTTTCCAGCCTAGAAATGGCAAGGATTAGATGGCCAGCAAGCTTGCTGCCCAACTCAGGACAGTATGAACCTGCTCAGAGGGGAAAATTAGTAAAAAAAAGATTACTAAGGAATTCAAGAAGGGGGAAAAGTGTGAAAAACTGTGTTTGGGGTTAGTGGCTTTTAAAAAAAATTGTAACAAAAATGCTGTTCTCAGTCAAAACACCCACCTTGCATACCCTGTGGCTTCAGCACCAGGCACGGCTGAAGTACTGTTGTTTTCGTCTATACAGGAACCGGAGGCAACTGAAACTCACGCTACATCACACAGCAGGAGGAAAATACAGAGTGGGTCCGTGTACGAACGGGAAACCCTACAGCTCTTTATTCCCCATCAGCCCCACTGTCCGCCGCCACATTAAAAATATGGCAGTGCCCAAAAAATAACATCTTAAAGTTCAAACTTTCCTTCTCAGTGTTTAAAGGCACCTGTTTTAAGGCACCTGTTTGGGAGGACTGGCTACCACTGAATATAGGAATTGTGTGAATAAAAGCTAGTGATTCTCACACCTTCTGGGGCGCTTTTAAATGTAATAGCAAATGTAGCAACGAAAGATGCAGGTTAGAGAACCAAGGCACCAAGGTGGCTCAATCTCTAGGCTCAGAGAGATTCACCTTTTCTGGTATCAGCTGGGCTCTAATCTCTAACCAAATTGCATATTTTCAAAAATTTAATAGGGCAGACCTCACTGACAGGCATCAAAACCAATTAAACCAAGACGCTCCACAAGCAATTGCTGCAGAATAGCCTTTAAGAAAACCAAGAAATGCCAAGTACCCGAAACACGGGCACGGGATTTTGCTGTAGGAACTGCCTCGTGTCTCCGCTCAGACCTTTGGGGGAACCTCTAGGTGAAACCGCTCAGTTACTGCCCCGCTCCAGCACAGGCACGTCCCAGCCTGCTCAAGCGCTGATAAAACACCAAACCTTTCACTAACCTAAACGGAGCTTGGGCCGCGAGAGGGAAAATACCCCAGGTGGAACGTGCTCTCCCTGTGCGTGACTTTACACTTGGCCCACGCGCAGCTGGGGGCTGCTGGTAGAGCCCTGCGCGAGGCCACGTACCGCCCCGGGCTGCACCGCCTCGTGTGCAGCCGCCGCGAGCTGCCGTTTCCACCGCTGCAAACGCCACGAGGGCGGGAGGCGGCGCGCGCGCGGCCAACGGCCGTAACGGCCGCCGGGGGCTCGTGCACCGGCGCCGTGCGTGACACCCGCGCGCGCAGGCTCGCCGGCTCGCCGCTCTCCTCCTGCAGCGCGCCGGGAAGGTGCTGGGCAAAGCGGAGGAATCCGTTGTGCTGGTTAGCAGCATCAGCAAGCACGGGGGCGTTAGGTTTTATGGACGCCGTTTAGTTTCCAAGTTGCGTATCGGGTCGGTCCATCACGGCAGGCTGTTGCACCGGAGCGCTTCTGCACTTCCCTCTGCTCCCCAGGACGTCCCTCCAGCACTTAGTGCATGACTAACTGCAAACTGTTTATGTGTCTGCAGTTAGCTGATGGCTGAGATGTCACAGAAACGGCCTTGCAGTTGCGCTGGACAATACTTCTACTGTTTGGGTTTTATTCTGAAACTTAGGGACACTCTACTTGGCTGTGTTAGCTGCAGGCACTGCATAAACCAGCATGTCACTAGTCCAGTCTCCTTTTGCTCTCTGCAGTTGCCAGTTTTCCCAGTATTTTTCCCTTGTGTCACCTAAGGCTTGTCTTTACTGCAGAGTGGATTCAAGATGAGTGATGTGCTTGAGTTACTCTAGATAAAACGTCTGTCTTGAGTTGCTATCCTGTAAAGAGAAGACTACGACAAGAGGCAGTGCCTATAGCACTGTGCCCACAGTAACCCTGCTCAGCTCCACACCTCTCTTGCTGGGTGCCGTGTTCCCTCTGGTCGTGTTACTTCAAGCTGTCTCCCAAGCAAAGGTCATGGTATAGCTAATTTGAGACATGGCTTTGCTTTCAAGTAGTTATGTTCTCTTTCAAACGTGCACTTTAGCAACTGCCTTATCAATGACCCAATTTGGAAACTAAGTGCTAAATCCAGTGTAGTGCCTGGCCATTTTATAGGAAAGAGGCTCCTGGTGATTGTGGAGGTCCAGGCCAGGTCACTGCCTGGACAGGACTCGAGATGACCAGTTCCACCCCCAGCATCTCCTGCCTTCTTTTCCCTCCCATTCACAGGACCTTTTCCTCTTAAACTGAGATTTCTTTGCTATTATCTTGTATATAAGGACCCTCTCCTTTCCTTCAATAGAGTATCTTTGCTAGTCCATATACACTGTCTGGTTCAATATTTGACAAGCTTACAGATGATTTTTCTGCTATTTTCATCAGCTGGTGTATCTTACCATTCCTTTGTTAATGCCTGCCTTTTTCCAGACACCTCTTCTCTAGGCAAGGGAAGTAGATAGTGATTTCTCCTCATTCCTACATCTCTTCCATGTCAGTTTACTTCAAGTCCTAGGTAACTTTAACCTATTCTTGCTTCACAGAGCTGCTTAGTATTCTGTCTTGCAGCAAAATCAGTGTTGCACCAAAAGTTTCCACAACTGGAAGTCAACAGGCTACTTAAAGTCATCAAAACATGTAAATAACTAAGTATTTCATCAAGACTACTGCCTGCCCATTATTTTAAGGGAACTGGATTTAAACATGATTTTAGAAATTACAGAGGAAATACTATATACTTGCTCTGCTCTCGCACTTCCCTAGTCTTGCACTTCTTTTGCTTGATGCATCCCTGAACTGGTATGAGTGTTCTTACCTTGCCTTCTTGGGTGTGTAGCTTTGCAGAACAACCCGGGCTTGGAACAGTGTTTCACTTTTATCTTTCCTATAGGTGTCGGATATTCACATCAGTAGATTTCAGGATCCCAAACGAGCTCCTGACTTCGAAAAATTCTGTAGGGAAACAATTGATACAATTGAGCCAGCGCTTGTATTAGCAACAGGTGAGCAATACAAAAGTATGAATTTCTTGTTGAATGCATTGTGAAAGGAAAAACAAACACACAAAATTTTTGGATCTCAAAGTATAATGTTAAAGACGTAGGGTATTTTAAAGAATGAAAATGGAATTACAGCCAGAGATAGACTGCTGTTTGACAGCGGCCCCCTTCTTTCTGGTCCTCATGGTGGTGATTCTAAGTCATTTCTTGTCTTTGGAATGAGAGAAGTGAGCCTTTGCTCATTCATCAGTCATTAAGAGCCAGTTCCTCCCCTGGGCATTTTGTCTCAGAATAAGCCATACTCATCTGAATAAGCCATATTCATCTGAATAAAATCCAGCTATGAACTACTGTAAGGTCCTTGTGGCTGATTTTCATTTAAGTACATACCAAGATAGGTGAAATAAGTTTTGCCATTTCTTTTAACAGCTTATTTCTGCTTTTGAAATGGATTCAATTTGGTAAGCAATGTGAGAATACTTTTAGCCATTACTATAGGCAATAGTTTAGAATCTCAGTCTACCCTTGGACTTTTGTTTCTCCAGGTAGTTACTTCTTCTGCTTGCTTTTTTAAAGTTAAGAATTATAGTTAGTGCACATCTTTTAATAGCTTTGAAAAGAAGTGTTAGATAGTATTTGGACAAAAAAAAAAAAAAAACAGGGAATAGATCAAATTATATTTAAAACCTAAAAGGATAGGAATGCAAAAGATAGAGAGTTTAAGAAAGCCTCTGTGACAAGAATAGGCATGCCATATGTGCAGTGACTTCCTTTACTTTGACCTTAGTAAAAGTGCTGCGATGCTCTGAAAGATGGTTGTGCTTGTAGTAGCCTCTTGTACCAGATGGGTGGAATGTCTGTACTTCATATAGGAGACTTGTAGCTATTTGCACTTAGAGGCTTGGATTGCATGCTTGCCTTGTTACAGTGTTTGTGTGAAATGTGTGGGCCTCCGGCTCTATCTCACCTACGTGCATTTGCAGGTGACTTGACAGATGCTAAGACAAGAGATAAATTGGGATCTGAGCAGATAGAAGTAGAGTGGCAAACTTACCAGTCGATCCTGAAGAGATCCCGAGTCATGGAAAAAACCAAGTGGATAGATATCAAAGGGAATCATGGTAAGCAGGAAATGAAGCAGCCTTTCCTTTCCTTTCTTGAGATTACAGAACAGATTTAGGTTAAGTGAGAATTTTGAGGTAAAGTGTTAGTACTTATTAAAGTGATAGCAGTGGTTATGATTCATTAGAAGGGCTTGCCATCCAAGTGTCTGTGCTACTAAGGACACACTTTGCTTACAGGCAAAGAGAAAGAGTCTTCATTCTTTGCTGCTACCTGACAAGTCAAGGGGTAGAATATACCTTAAGGTGAAACTCTGGAAGCTTTCTCATTTCCTTTTTCTTTCTCTTACAGATTCATTCAACATTCCACACCTGGATAGCATTCGGAATTACTACAGGTACTTTTATAAGCCACACAGACAATTGTAATATTCAAGGTCAAAATCACTAAACAATATTCTGTTTTTACTTGTCACATATACGCTTGTCACTGACTTTTTTTTTATTATCCAGGACAATATTTATTTTTACTTGCTTTATCTTTCCCAATGCCAGTTAGTAGAGGAGAATAGACTGAAAGAACAGAGAATTCCTGGCTCACACTTCTAATCCCGCTATATTTTTTTTTATAATTGCATCAATTCTAAATCTTGGTCTAGTAGACTTGGTGTAGTATAGTGTCTCTGTTTTGGATCCTTTGAAAAATCTTGAAAAGATTTGATATTTCTTTAGTTCAAAATCATATTCCATCAGCTACCAGCTGAAGTATTTCATTCTACATCAGTGTAACTTAAGAGAACCCCAGCAATATAGGAGAGAGCCAATTTATTGTTCCTAGTATTTCTAGATAAGTAAGCAAAAGGTATTTTTGAAAAATAATTTCAGATCATTTTCAGATACCAGCAATGAACACAAGGCACAATCAACTTTTTTTTTTCCTCCTTTTCAGGTATTGTTTAATCAAGAGTTGTGTAAAATTCTTCTGTTTTGACACCCTTCTGATTCCTTCTCATGTTGTGTTCATGCTGCTGGCATGTCTTTTATCTGTAAAAGAGCACCTTGTTGCTCAGGGAAAGCATATTTATGCCAGTCTTCTTTCTTTTAAATATTTTTGTGCTAATCTGGTGCTTGTCTTTATACCATAATCCTTGGTGATCCATGTAAGGTGGACCTTACTCCAGTAGCAACATGGAGCTAGATCTAGTCAAAGAATCTTGTATTTATCCTATACTCTTCATTATTTATTACTGTGATAGGCTTTCCTAACAACAATATTTCCATTTTGTTTTGGCAGGAAATATTCTGCCTGGCGTAAGGATGGCTCTTTCCATTACATCCACACCACATCTTTTGGGAACTACTCTTTCATCTGCATGGATGCTACCCTCACCCCAGGCCCTAAGAGGCCCTACAATTTCTTTGGGATTTTAAACACGGTATTCTTAAAGTCTTGATATTATTTTTGCTGCCCTTTGTAGTTTTGTAGTGTATGGATCTCTTTCTTTGAAGCTTTTTAAAAATTGTTTTTATAAAGAAGTATCTGAAGTATCTCTACATTTTTAACTTGTTATGCATAGTCGTGTCTAATTAGAGAAGTGAATGTGTCACTTCTTAGCATGTGTTTAATCCAATACAAAAACATCATTTTTTTTAAGAGCTGCTTGGACATTTCATTAGCTTTAGCTGTGTTTTAATGATTACATAAGTTCCTCATAAGCTCTACAATAAAAAAAAAAATCCATTCCAATTTTGTTCCTTTTTTTTGTTCCTTTTTTAAATAAAGCTAGATGCTTTATTTTAGTAATACTGCAGATGAGAGTGTTGCTGTGTTATCAATACTATGTTGCAAATACTAAGGGAATAACACAAAAGATAACAGTATAAAGAAAAGTATAATTTATGAAAGAGAAGTTCTGATCTTCTGAGACCATAAAATATTGTGGGTTTTGTTGTTGTTGTTGTTGTTGTTGTTTCTTGTTAAGAAAACATTGATGCTGATGTTTAACTTGCCTGTCAGCTTTGATGATAGTAGTTTGCTTCTCCGTAATTTTCTCTGTAGTTTGTTGATCAATGTTGTTTCTTCTCAAGTGCTATATGGAGCTACTTTGTTCTGGTAAACAGATGCTCCATTCTGCCTGAGATAAGTGTCAATGATACATAAAATGTTCTCCCTCTGATCTTCTCTAAAGGGGTACTTGATGTTTCATTACTTGTTTGTACAGCACTTGAACATACTTAGATGAAAGGTGATCTTCGAATGGCAAGTACAGAACTGTTGTTCTCACTGTTTACCATAAGCCAGGCTGGGTGCAGCAGTTTTGAAGACCAGTTTTCAGTGAGTTAAGAAATGCACTCAGACCCGGAGCACCTGTCCTTGGCTGTGCAAATTAAGCCTTTTCTTGTGTATCAGTAAGGAAGTTTGACTTACTTAGCAGCCAGTAACAAGAATCCAGAGAACATCATTTGCAGTTTTTTTTTTTTCGCCACAAAAAAGAATGGTAAAGTAAGGAGGTAGCCAGTAGATATCTACAGCTTTGTTATGCATTAAAACTCTACCAGGAGTTGCTCTTGGGTTCTCATTGTCCTGGGAGCCTCTTTGGACACTAAATAGTTGATTTTTTAAAAGACTGGAAAATCAGCCACCCGGATGAAAGAAACTTTAAATGCTGTGTAAAGTGTTACTTTTGATTAACATGTACAGCAATGGCTGAGGAATGTTTGTCATTATAGTTCTTTCAACTGAATCCCTGAAGCATACAGTGCACAGCTTCTGAGACCCGTCATGCCTACAGAAAGCCTTCTAGCAATCCCAAAGATAAATAGGGCTAATAATTGTTAAAATAAACATATTTATAAAGTAAATACAAGCATGCTGTCTTTGAATAAGCAGCAGGAAGGATAGGAACATCATTTATAAAAATCTCTCTTTATACTACCCTTACCTCTGTTCAGTTGAATGTGTTGAATTCATTTTTTCTTCCCTAATGTCTATTTTTTGGGTTATGGTTACCTTTTTGGTTTGCTCGTGCATAGGCTCCTGAAGCCGTCAACAGGGCATTCTCTGTAGACATAAGGATAAATTTACATTGTTAATTGTTTCCCTTTTTCTTTCTTTTTTTTTTCTGTTCTTTCCAAATAGCTGGAATGTTAAACAGTTTTTCAAATGCTTTCCCATTTCAGAATCAAATGGAAGAGCTGTCTTTGATGGCGAAGGAAAGTCTCCACAGCAATCATACTGTCTGGTTTGGCCATTATCCCACTTCAACAATCATCTCTCCTACTCCCGGAATAAGATCATTAATGAGGTAAAATCTTAATTTATTTCCTGCATCCTTTCAATATAAAATACATTTCTTGCTTCACTCCAAAGATTCATGTGTCTTTTTTTTTTTTTTTTTTAATGGAATTTTCTTACCCAAAATAATTGTGATTCTTCTGCTCTTTTATTAGTTCTGCCACAGCCTATTTCTGTGGGCATCTCCATACACTGGGTGGACTGATGCCCATCTTGCACAGTCAGCACCGTCATGGCACCTTGGAATTGGAGTTGGGAGACTGGATGGAAAACAGGAGGTGAGTTAAACCCTGTGTGGAAAAATAAAAATTTTCCCACAGCTTACCAACTTATTCTGAAATTACCTTTTATCCTTTTTGGAGATATTGAGAGCAGTATTAGATCAGTCTGACTGGTTATTACTATTAATGTGTTTGCAAGCTATCTTTTGAGTGCAAGTTGGGAATTCTTCCCTGTGCCAGTTTTGTCTTAACAAATTACACAAAGTGATTTTTATTCATTCTAGGTATTTAGAAATTAGAAAGAGGACATCTAAAAGTCTAGTTAATGTGTTTAATATTCAAAACAGATGAGTAGATTGTTCAGCTAATACAGAATCAAGTGCAGAATAAAGTAAATGCAAAATAAATCAGTTCTGCTTAAGAAGCGTCTGTGTATGCAGGAGTTGGTATCAACAAAACTATCTTTTTTGCATCTCAGGTACCGAATCTTTGCATTTGATCACGACCTCCTTAGCTTTGCAGATCTTAAATTTGAAGAATGGCCTGCAGTTCTCATCACCAATCCCAAATCCTTCCTTTATAGCAGCTCTGCTCATGAACCACTAGAAAAAATTCTTTCCTCCACTCATATCAGGTATCCTGTAAAGTTTTGATTTCATCATATTTGAGTAGCTTTTTTTTCTTTTTTTTTTTTTTAATCAGTCAGTGTACACCTGGATTCATGTGTGTTTGTTGTGTATATCTATAATATATACATGTGTGTATATATATGTTTGTGCGTGTATATATACACACACACATATATCAAAAATATGTAGTTACATATATACACATATAAATGTATATATATAAAAAAATACATATAGCATATATATATACACTTATATATTTTTTATATATATAAAATGTGTGTATTGCTATCAGAATTCAGTTTTCTCTTTAAAAATGTTCCTGGGAACTACTTTATATCATGTCTGGTATAAAAGTAGCTTATATAGCGCTAAGTCATACCTAGTTTTGTCTTTTTCATTTGACCAAAGCTGTTAGAGTGTGATCAGTCCTTAATCATTGTTATAATTATCAATATCACATTTTTACATTGCCTCCACAGATTTCTTCCTCCTTAGCCTCTTCTTTTTTCCTGGATATGCCCTTTCGAATATCTTGCACTTGCTGTGAGACCAACATGTGTGAAATAGATGGGTGTACTGAATACACAGAGTTAGAAGAAGTTTTTCATACTCCTTATTAGGAAGCAGTGCCCCTTTGAGGCTACCTGTTTTCCAACTTCGTAATCTTATCTGAAACATTCTCATGATTATGGCATAATTATTATGAGTAGCATAATAATAGGTAGCATAATTATTATGAGACTCCTTCATTTGAGTGAAAAGAAGTTTTCCCAGAACTGAAAGAACTTGGATGTGTGTTATACTGAGCCTATTCTATTGTCACTGTTTCTCTGAATATAAGCATTACCAAGGGATATCACTTTTTTGCAACTCAGAGCTGTAGTATCAAGCTTGCATTCCATTCCATTTCTCATTAATTCACTTACAAAGATTGAGGGGTTACACCCTGACTAAGAAAAAGTCAAACGAAAAGAACTTTGGAGAGGGAGAGAGGCAATTTTAAATGAAAATGTCTACAAATGTATATTTAATTTGTTGTATCTGCATGTGTGCATGAAGATGCATTCTGCATGTGTTACCAAATATTTTGACAACAATAGTTCTCTTGTTTTGTTTTGGAAGGGCTAGGATTATTTCTGCCAGGACCTGAGGATTCCTACCACATATTTGCCTGTTCCACAGCCCAGTTTTCTACTCTATTCTTCTGCATATTATCATATGGAACTTCTTTTCTTAACTGTAAGAAAGAGCTACTGTGTTATCATTTGTCTACAGATATCTCAGCATTTTCATTTCTAACCCTTTTGAATTCTTAACTAGAAGATAACATAACCTTTAGGGACTTCTCTTCAAAAATGATGGTAGATCTGCAAGTCCTGTAAACAAATGTGTTTATTTTCACTCCCTAGAATTCTGGCCTTCTCTCCTTCTTTCATTACCTCTGTCAAAGTCCAGATAGATGGAGTTCACTTGGGGAATGCTCATCGGGCATCCGGCCCTCTCTACGTGATGAAGTGGAACCCACAAAACTACAGTGAAGGTTTCCATCACATAGATGTGACTGTCCAGGTGAGGTTGGAGCTCTTTGTATTGAATCTTTATATTGTCATGTCTGCTGTATCAGCCTGCTACATCATGTAACTAGGACCAAAATGCACATTAATGGGCTTAATTTCATACTTGTCTAATTACAGAAATCAATGGATTTATTATATGAAAAGAGACAGAGATGTCTAGCACTGAGATGTTAATAAAGTATGTAGACAAATGAAAGATTCTTATTTTTCATGGAAAATATAAGGCAATACAGAAGAGCAAGTAATTGGTTCAAAATTAATTATTTTAGATAGAAGGTAACAATAAACTTTTAAGGTCGTCTTGAAGAGATAGTCAAGTTTGGTCAAGGAAAATATGAAGTAACATCATGCATAATAGTTTGGAAGGCAAAGGAAGTGGACCAGGTCAATTTTAGAGATGAGACCTCTTCATTTGGTTATTTGAACTACTTCACTTGATCTGTGATAGGCTGATGGTGAATGCGGTTTATGTTTTCCAAAACATACACCAGATTTATTGATATTAGGTTGCTTCTGTCTAATAAGTATTCTGTTTAATAAATATGTAGAAGTAGGGGTGGAAATGCACTACTATATTCCAGTTTGAAAGGACACTCTGTCAATTATAATATATTTAACAAATATGCCAAAAATGAAACCCTACAGAGCTCTGAAGTGGTATTGTTAGAATTGAGCTTTCAGGGGAAAAAAAAAAGTTGGCTGTGGCCCGTAAATAGTCACTGCCTTCCATAAGTTACTGAATCTCTGAAAGGGTCTCCTTTCAGATTATGCAGCACTTTCAGATTATAGTCTAACAATCTCTAAGTTAATTTAAACTGCAAAATTGTCATATAGTAACACTCCATGAGCAGATGTATTTAATAGAGCGGTATGCCAGCCATGCATGTACCAATTAGATCTTTCTGCAGAGATTGTTAGCTAGGTATATATCACTTTATATCACAGGTATATATATCACAGGTATATATCACTTTAGCATAACAGGGACCTACTTTTATTTTGTTTATTCATTTTATTTCCATCTAGGATGCTTCAGGAAGAATTCGCACTCAGAGCCATATATTTGCTATGGAAGAAAAACTCTCTCTTAGATTTGGCTTTTTGCAATCTTTTATTCTCCTTTCTGACCACTATGTTCTGGTAGGTATTTTCAGCAAAACTGCTTTCTCCAGAGACTGCAGGAGGCATTTCCTTGATTCATAGCAGATTTGAATGCACTTTAGTTTATTCAGATATTATTCCAGTGGAACTTCACAATTATTTCAAGGTTATTTTTTGCAAGTTGCTTTCCTTAAACATGAATGTGCAACAAAGGTTCATGCAAATAGCTGACCTGGACAGTCATGGCTGTCCACTTTGGTGCATAGGCACATGCACGTTTTGGGCAGGCAAGCCATGCAAAAGAAGATAAGCGGAAAAAAAATAAAGAAAAATCACTGCAGTTTTTTGTAATGCACGCTGGCAAATGTAAGGAAAAGTTTTACCAGCTGCTGACCTTGTGGCTTACTCCAGCAAAGAGGAAGCAAAAGTGCCTTTAACTTTGCTAAGTTCCAGGCTGTCACCAAGTGTTACAGCTCTGTAGATGGAAAGAAGGCAGGTCATAATTGCAAAGTCCCTTGATGGGACTGTATAGGAGAGGCTACAGTTGTGTAATTGACATTAATTGCTACTGTTTTCCTTCATCAGTAACCAGTATTCTCCACAGGGTGTTAAACCGTAGATCCATATAGCACTCAGAAAATATATTTTATACAGGAGGTATATGTACACTTCTTTTACCAGATGTGTTTTAGAACCACTAATTTTTTAAATTTTCAAGTGTAATACTGTCACCCATCTTAGTCACCTACTATCATCCATAATTCAAGATTCACTTGCCCATCCAACAGCCTTCTATTTCACTTCTTAATGAAACTTAAGTTTACAGATGTTTGAATCATATGCAAGTTATTGTAAATGTATTTTCAGAATAAAGGTATTTCCATGACAAAATTATTTCTGACCGAAATAAGAATTAATGTGAATTACTGTTAACTGAACTGTCATGTACCAAGGCTTCTTTTGCTGAAGTTGTATGCTTGTCTCTTCAGTAGGATATCACTATGAAACTTTGAATGAGTGTTTTAATTAAAAATCTTTGTTATTAGTGTACTGTCAATGTCCATAAGGCACAGAGGCAGCTACTGCTCTTGGACTGGCTTAGAGTTAAAAATATCTTTCCAGGCTCGCGCAGTCTTTGGGCTGATTGTGTCAATTCAGATCGCCTTGCTTGTTATCTTCCGATACCTTCAAAAACCAGCGCTCAGAGGTATGAACCAGTGTTTCCTGCTTTTCTGGAGGATCTGGTTATCTCAAGCCTATTTCTATTTATCTGTGTGTCAAAAATACGAATGTTTGCATTGTTATTCACTGTTTATGTACTGTGTCTAGTAAGTACCATGGGAATGGATTTGGTTCTCAGAAATCTGAGGGCTGAGGATTTGATTGCATATCCTCACTTAAACAAGTACCCAATTAACTGAAGAATCAACTGATTCATTTTGATTTATCTCACTGAAAAGATCCTCTGTATAGGGAAAGGAATATTTTATTTTGTATTAGTTCCATTTAAGGCTGCTTTTTTAATTACTGCTAGTACAGATTTATTTTCGTTACTTTCAGCTGAGTGAGGAAACAGATTTCCTGCTACAAAAAATGATTTTGTCATTCTTTGCAAATGATACAGCAGGTTCCCAGAAATATTATTCAGAGAAATAACACTTAGATCACTTCTCTCATACCTTGTTATTGTTTTCATGATAAATCTTTTTAAGTGAAAATTAATACTGTTTATGCTTTAAACACCTGTTTGAACCACACCTTACAGGAGAGATTATTCTGGAAACCACCTCCCTTCCTATTCATGTCAGTGTAGGTGCCTTGATACCCATAGTCACGTAGCATCCTCAGGTAATTACAGCAGCTGCTTGAACAGGAGAGTCAGGGGTTTGCAGTTTCCTTTATGGAAACCCAGAAGCTGACAAATGAAAAGAGGTAGACCGCATGTTCTGGTAGGTCCCTGCAAACCTCATCAAGCCTTTCACAAATTAGTGAAGACATTTGTTAGAGCTGTTGATTTCCAAAAGTCAAGCTTGCCCTCCAGAACTTAATGCTCTGTGAGAAGAGCTGCCGTGTGATAGGTCAAGTTCTAAAGTGAAGGGATACAGAAAGGCTCTCTGCTTCTCAGTCTATGAGACAGAGAATGGACAGAGAATGGATATCACTTGTTTTGCTCTCATGAGCAGCTTCTTGGGCAGCTGCTGGCTTTATGCCTAGCCTTCCTTTTATTTGAGTTTCCCTCAGATCTCATCAAGTATCAAGCAGCTCTAATCAAAGAAAAGCCACTCAATTTAGAGCATGCTGACCTGAATGTTTTAGGTTTACACATTTATTGTTCTAAATCTTTTGCTTTTCATGCATTATTAACATTCTCCTTATTTTTCATTCTAGCTAACTTAATTTTCTGGGTATAGAAAGATCATTCTTTTTTTTTGCATACCGTAAGTGTACTCATTTAAAACAGCAGCTTTTTCTCGCTCCTCTTTTCAGCATGGATTTGTTATATTTATCAGATCCCTACTTTCTTTTCACAACAATAAGCAGAAATGTATTCACTTGCATTTGTGCTGTAGACACACTAAATATTGCTTATTTAGTCTATTAAATAAAAAACATATATTGTATAGATTTGTTTCAGAAAGACCGGTATTTTATATATATCTGCTACAACCTGAATTAAGTGCATTTTTCATAAATGTTGTCTCTAGAACGGCCAGGGCTACTGAGTCTGACCTCATATTCTCTTCATGTCTTCAGTAAAACAAACACCTTCTATTACTCGATTCTTTTTCTGAATTTATACACCATTCTAGGTAAGTAGCTTGGAATACTGGAGGACATAAATTACATAATTTTTCTGAAGTATATATTATATTTCGGAGTCCGATTAGTAAGAAACTTTGGACAATGGGAAAAAAAAGTTATTTAAGTTATAAAAGTGATTTAAAAAATAAAAATGACTTAGAATCCCTAAAATGAGTTAAATTATTAAATTACTCTGAAACCAAAATGAGTATTTTAAAGTTTGATTTGAGATACTCTTCTTATGCTTTGAACAGGATCTATTCTACATTTATATGACCTGAGTATGCAGAAGAGACATTTCATGTGACAAGTCTATAAATTGTCTCAGCCTTAATGTTACAAACTTTATTTTGAAAAATATGTAACTAGAATAACTACTTTCTTGGAAGTCAGGGAAATATGCACAACAGAGAGTGCATCCTGACTACTTTCACTTGCAATCTGAGCTAAGCTGAGATTATTTATGACCCAGTTTTTCATATGTTTTGTTTTAATTTGGGGGGAAAGGCCACCATTTGAGAGGATCTTTTCACTTCTTTCACCAGGAGAATGTTGTCTATGGTATGAAAATTGTCACAGAGACAAAATTAGCTTAAAGCTGTTCTCATTGCATGGCACAAATCACTGATGAGCCATGCCATTTTTCATCAGGAATATTAATCAAATTAGTGTTTGTTCAGAATCAGAGCATTAGGTTTTATTTACTCATTTCTGTTGTATTTTGTGATGGTCCCGTATGTTTTCTTTTCTTTCAGGTCCATGGTTTGTAGGCGAATTGGTAGATGGCCAGATGGGAGCCTGTTTTTCCTTTGGGGTATTTGTTGGTGGTCACTTCTTAGAGGGCAGTCTGACATTTGTTGTTGGGATTTTGCAGGTAAGTATTTAAAGATGAATGCTGACAACTGCTTTCTTCTGGAAAACTTTTTTCAATCTTTTATAATTTTATAAAGGAGGGAATTGTGGAAGGTTAAAGATGGTGAGAGGCCACATTCTCACCTTCCTTCAGATGTAAAGAGCAGGAGGCAAAGAAACTGTGCGTGTATTTCTCATAAGTTTTTTTGACTCTCTGGACCCTCCTTTTGCCTTGAACTCTCAGGATGTCTGGATTTGAGGCCACCTCTTTCTCCCTACATGTTTCTGCCCTCAGTTTGCCCATAGGCTGCAGTGAATAACGCAGCCTATTGGGCAATAAAAAACCCTTCAGATCCCATCAGTAGATGTCACTATTTAAGTAGATGTGGGTGAAGCTTTCCCAGCGGTCTGACCTGGCTGCCCTCTCTTTTTCCCCAGTTGTCATTAGTCTGGAGGAGAGGGTGTAGTTCCCTGGTGTAACCCAGACTAGACCAGTATTGCCCCTGTTACCGTCCCTCCCTCGGGCCAGTCTAGAACTTGTCTGACACCACAGGGGGCTGAGTCAGGAAGCTGAACTGACAAAAAAAAAAAGTCGTCCCCCCCTCCCCGCCCTTTTTTTGGTGGCGGGGGAGGGGGTGGGATAGATTTTTGTCAAGTTTAGCTCCATGAACCACCTCCCCAAAGTGTGAGGGTGTCACTCCTTGCAAAGGAGTAGGCAGGTTGTTTGGACTGTGCTGGGAACAGCCCCTCTTCCATCAGCCCTTGGAATGGAACAGTTGCCCATGCTCTCGTCTTCCTGTGCCCTGGTGTATGCTACTCGGGATGTCTGGCTTGCTTATTTTACTTATTCTGATTTTACTCTGCTCTTCTCTTTCAGCTGCTGTTTTTCAACGTGCCGTTGATGGCCTACCTGTGCTGGAGCCTGCTGCTGCGGTGCCAGGGCTGCAGCTTCCGCTCCCACATGCAGCACACGCGGCGCTTCGCGGCCGTGCTGGCCCATGCAGCCGTGACACTGCTGCTGCTCTGGCACCTCTATTCCTGCTACTTCTTGCAGCGCACCTACGGCACCATGGCTTTCGTTCTCTCCCCCATGAGGACGTGGCTGGTGCCGCTGACCTCCGCTCTCATTTATAAGACCTGGACACTGAACTCTTCCGAGCTCAGAACTTACATAGTAGAAATGAAAAACTGCCAGCGCTCCTGAAACAGGGCAAATGTGCAGAGCTCTCTGAGTTTAAACTGGGAAGCCACAACCTGTAGGTCTGTGTTGCTGAAATCCCATACAACCCAGCCGCTAAATGGTAAGATTTGAAGCTGTATCGGCATTGATACAGAGCTGGATAAGAATATGTATTATACATTTGTATTATACATATACAAGGTGTTATACAGTAAACTATAAACCCCTATTGATTATGGGGTGTTCATTATACAAAGCAGATAGATTAGTCTGTATGGAGCACAAATAGAAATGTTTGCCTCATCACTGTGAATGGAAAATAATCTTTTTAATTTATTAAGTTATTGATTTTTATAATGCTGGAAAAAAATGTATGTAGATCTTGTTAATGAGTTCCTGGATCTGCATCTCTTTAATTTTATTTTGAGATATACATGTTTCTACAAGACTAGCTACTTTTTATGACATGGATATCTAGCCTTTATGAATGTCTTTATGAATTAAGGTTGCTGCAAAGGTGCTGTGATGGCTTTCACAGTTAACACCCTGTGCTTCTACCCCCTTTTTCAGTCCCTAACTCCATCTGCCAGCAGCTTATAGGCTGCTAGCTGTGCGCATATATGTTTGTGTTTGGTCGCAGACTGACTCTGCCCCTTTTCTTTGCTTCTCTGGGAAAAGAGAGGATATACTAGTGTACCACTGTAAAACTTAAAAGACCCCAAATCTAATACCATTTTTTTTTTGGTCTCACTTATGTTCAGCATGAGAGTCAGATGTGCCAGTTCTGTGTAGCTAGCACATAGGGTGCTGCACGACTGTGGGGGGTAAGCGTGAAAATATAGGGGTCTTCCGAAGGCAAAAGGCTCCTTTCCCAGCCACTCATTAATAGGATAAAGAACAGAGACACGTGGTGTGAGCAGACAAAGGAGCAGATCCTGGCCATGCTGCTAAGGTGCTTTACATGGTTCAGTACCCTGTGTGCATCTATCACAATATTCTGCAGGATAGCGTTGTGTGGTTTTGAGGTTTTTTTTATAATTTGCATGGAGAACTGTCCTTAAGTGTATTTATTTTCAATTTAAAACTACCTTAAAATGACACTTGAAATGGTTTATTTGGAAAGAAAAAAAATGGAGAATACTTTTCAAACACATCCTTTATTAATTGTCTTATAGACCAAGCATGTGAAACTGCTTCTCATGCAGTTTGTTTATGGGAAAGGATTTTCCTGTTCACTAGTGAACTGCATCCCGAGGCTGTGAAATCTGCAGTGTAGAGAAGTTACCCCAGGATCCCTGAGGGCTGACCAGAGCTGGCAGAGGGGATGCCCAGGAGAGCGCCGTGACCAGGCATACTTTCCTGTAATTGTCACCAGCGAAGGCCTCTGTGTGACAAAATCTTGGTATTTACTGCTAGGAGAATGCAGGGGAGGAAGAAAGACGCCTATTCTTTTTTCTTTCACTTTTACCACTACCTCTATAGCATTATAGAATAAATAAATCTAAAACAGAACACTTCTAAGAGGTGAGAGGGGCAGCACTCCCTTCTGGGGCTGGCATGAGAGCAGTGACTGAGGCAGGGCACACAGAGCTGGACAGGAAGGAGGAGCCCGATCCGGGGCAGGGTGATCGAGGCCCCATAAAACCTCAGCACCTTTTTGTGGCCTTTTCCCTTCAGAAGTTTCTCCTGTCTGAAGAAATGACAGCTCCCCGTTCTTACATAAACGCTATGTCTGTACCTTGTACTTTTAGCTTTCTTTGACTATGGCTGACCTTCTCAGCCACACTCTTACGGAGGCTCCACCCAATACTCGTTCTGCTGCTGCAGCGAAATTGGGATTTGCTGTCCGGAGTGTCCTTCTGGTTGCAAAACCCCGTGTTCTCATGGTAAAATTGCCTTGACTCCTTCCTGCTTCTTCCTGTGTTTTTCCAAAAGTGCTCTCCGTTGCCTGTCACAGAGTATTTCCTGGGTTTGCAGTTCATTCCAGCTGCTGTTATCCTTACAGGATAATGTCATCTGGCTATGGTTTTGTTCATCACCTAGTGGTCTATTTATGCACTGTATAAACATTCCCACTTCAAAGTGAAGCCAGTAAAGGAGAAAGGCAGGGTGGCAATAGAAAACAGACATGACAGAAATGACAGGACCAAATCCTGCATGTTTCTCTACCTCTACATTAAAACATAGACTAAAAGGATGTAGCTCTCTGAAAGGCAGCTGAGTTCTCTCTCTTCCCTCTTGTTACAACTGTTGTTATAAACAGCACCAGGAAACACTTACTTTGGGAGCTGTAAACTGTTTTCTTGGTATTGCTGACATTTTCTGCGAAATCCTGACCTTAAACTACATGTCCTAGCACTAAAAGACAGCAAGTTGTTCTGATTAGCAGAAAGGAGCTAACAAGGACAAGAAGCACAAGGAATTAGGAAAAAAAAAAAAAAAGGCAAAGGAACCAAAAAAGAAAAGGTAAGAAAGCAGAAGGAAAACGATCTCTTTGTCCAATGCCGTTTAACCATTACTAGTGTTTGCAACAAGAAATGCTTTCTAATAAAGGCTGCACAGGAGAACTTTTATAACCTTATTGCAGTCACATACCTTCTGCTCTGCATTCAGAAATGCTCTTTTAATTGAGGTCTTACACCACCTCTGCAAGGTGAAGCTTTGGAGTCAAACACTCGTCTTGCTGCTCTCCATGGCAATCGCAGGGATTTTTGCTACATGTTGTCACTTGTTAAGAGAACTCTTCTCCAGCCTTACGTGCTTACCGTAGAGTCACCGTGTTAGAATGATGTTAAGACAAGCTGAAAAATGATCTAACTATGTATTAGTGTGCATATATCTATATAAAACATTAGTTGAAAACATTTTCTCCCTTTGGCTTTTATTTACAATAAAGAAGTAACATGAGCCAGGATTGACTAAGTGCTTCGGTGAGAATGCTAAGTGTTCAGGGGAGCAGGCTGAGTTTATTTGGGCACTACCTTTTTCTATATAGCTGCTTGGCTGGTGCCGGTTGAGCCTGCGCCCCTGCGCAGCTTAGGCACAGGGACGCAGCAGCTCCCGAGCAGCTCACCTGCGCTGCAGAAAGGATCAATACCCCAGCGTGAGCTCATCCTGGCTTGCTCCTCACCTCATCACCCGCTAAGGGGGCCCATGCCTTGTGCGTTAGTGAATGCTCTGGGAAGGCTCCTGTGGGGAATTGGCTTTACTACACTGCTTCTGCTGGGACAGTCCTCGCTGTTCCTGGACGCTGTGTCACAGCGGCCAGGCATGAGCTCACCCTGGAGAAGGCTCGTCACCAAGCCCTGCTCAGAAGTACAAACCCTGCACTTTGGACACGGTAACGCAACTCCGGGATATAAATATGCCATGAGTTCACTGCAGCATAATTACACCTTCATCCGGAGCATCTAAAGGGATAGCAACATTTTCACCCTTCTCAGTAGTGATTATTGCTGCAATGCCTATCTGTCTTCCAAACCCTATTTCCACACTAGTGACTTCCCAAGTACATCTCTCTTGCACTGGTTGGTTAGTAATTTACCTACAATTATAATATTGGTTACTCCTCATGTCCACTATTACACGTGCTCTGGGAAGAGACTTTATCTGGGCGAAGGTCTTTTTGATCTACCCGTGTGTATTTTAGTATTATAATGAAGACAGGTCACTTAAGGAGACATGGACCTGGGGTTTTCCTGCCAAGTTTGTAATGTGGATAGAACATCTTGATTTTAATGAGCAGTTCCATGTTGTCCTTGGTTAAAGAATGCTCACTGTCTGTTCTCCTGATAAGCTTCCTCCCATCCTACCAGGATACGGGGGACATCTGTTTGGCTTAGTTTAAATCATCCTTCAACAATACAACTGTCCTCATTTGTAAAAATACTCTTGCACTCATCAATTTTTCAGAAACAGTAAAAATGGAGCCTCAAGTAAGATGAGATTCATTGCTGGGGTATGGAAGGTTTCCTTTATTGTTGGTCATATACATGAATTGGATCATTTTCTTTAGCATTCAGATATTTATTTTAGGAATGAACTTTAAAGATTAGAAGGTTTGTTTGAAAAGATTTAAATGCATCAAAGTGCATGGCAGCCAGCTTGCCTCCTCATAAATTTTCCGATAGAAAGGGAAAAGAGATAATAAAACCACATAACGGGACACAGCAGCACACTCACTAGCAGCGAGCAGCTGATTCCGCCTGGAAATGCTGTTATTCCCATTAACTCCCTCCTCTTAAATCCTCAGCTGTCATGAGAGGAATGCAAGTCTCAGTAGCGCTAGTGCTCAGGTCATCGTACTCCCCCCAGCTCCAGCTTGCCCAGCTTTTAGCCTGTTGCTTCCTATGTCTTCATTTGGCTGCTGAGCTCTTATTGTTTTTATTATACAGAGCAAAACCATGGCCTCTATGACAGTGTAACATTGTTTAACGGCACTTGAGTTACACTGATGCTGGATTCACAGCCCAGCTGAAACTGAACCAGTCACTGCTTGCATAAATGAAGACTGCAGAGCTGAGCATTTTATATCATTTAATGCTATACTACATGTGTCCTTTTCTTCCTCAAAAATCTGTATTAGTCACTGAATACTGCCTTTTTTGGAGCATTAGAAAATGAAGGGATTGCTTTCTATACTCTTTAAAATTTGATATATCCTGTCTTACTTTCCACAGTACCCAGATTCACAATGCCAAACATCTTGAAAGCGTTTCCACCCTAGTTCTTGGTTTCCTGGGCTCAAGCACATTTAGAGGATGGATTCTCTGGACAGTTCAGCTGACCTTTAGATTTGGAAACACTTCTCTTAAAAAAATGAAAACAAAATCAATCTCTTGTAAATCAAAATGTGTCATGAACAATTCTATTGTCTAAATGAGAATGTGTTAAATGTCTCTAAAATTATGTAATACTAGAATTCTAATATCTTTAAGATAATAATCTATTATTTTCTGCATGTACTTAATCTCATCATTTCCTTTAGGCTGGGACTGTGCTCATCAAATGCTTCATCAGTCCTGCTCGGTGACTCGTTTCTTCGTGTTTCCCTGTTGTGATGGTAAAAGAGCATTGCTACATGGAAAACCCTGAGCGGGAGAAATTACAGAGAGACCGCAGCAAAGTCAGTTATCAGCAAAGCTACTTTCTGGCCTCAGGGAGTTCTTTCGAGCTTCTATCTCAGTTGCCCTGGGAAGGTGTAAAAAATGGAGCAAACTAGTGAAATTAGGGAGATTATCATAGAATAAGATTCAGTAGACTTTTAAACAGAAAAAAACATTGTTTTTAAGAGGTAAATCTGGAGAGCAAAGAGTCAGAAAATGAATAAACAATTAAGCAGCAGGCTAGCCCTGAAGCTGAACTTACAGACGACAGCCTCAGTTGCATGGAGATAGGAAATGGAAATGAGGTTGGTTTTGAGTGCTCTGAAAATACGGTATACGATACAATGTAGAGAACTGGACAGGCTAAATGAGTAGGAGTTTGTTCACTGCAATGATCTGTAAAAATGAGAACTTTTAAAATTCTAGGATAATTAGCCAGGCTGACTTGATTGGCAGGGTAAACTTACACTAGCCAATTAAACATTCCTAGAGAAGTTTTGGGGACAGAGACTTTTCTTGGTTCTGTTGAGTTTGCCATCGTTAGCACTGCGGTAGCATCCCATTATCTCTACTTTTAAAATACACAGAACAACTTCCTTGTTATGAGAGACAGGATCAAGTTCATTTTTTCCTTGAGCAATGATTTTTAGCTAGAAACTGAGACAATCTGTTTTCCAATATTGCCTCCATTCATCATAGCCTGGAAAGCAGCTTCAAGAGAAATAAAGAAATAAATTAGTGCCAAGTAAATGTACCAAGTAACTTTCTTTTTAAAAAATATTGTAGGAGCAAAAAATATTAAATGGTTCCTGATAAAGGAGATATCATGTTTTGGACTTAAACATATTTATCTTTCATGACATGCTAAAAATGTTAGCCAGTAAAAAAAACGCTACAGGCAGTTTTATATAATAATTTAAAAAATTGATTTGTAAGCATCAATTTAGCCCTATGGAAGTAATGATTACATTTGCTGCTATTGTGATATACTATACAAACATAAAACACAAGGCAAGGCATGACTTGAAAGCCTCAAAACACTGTGGATTCCACAAGTGAAAGCAAAAGTTTTCTATAAATATTCTCTTTTGTGCAATAAACACCGAAAGCTGATGCAAAAGAATAAATCTCTGAATAAACAAAGTATGAAATATAACTGCTATATTTGATCAAATTTCTTCAAAATGCATATGTATACCAGTAGGTAGCAACAACTTTCCAGACATAAACCTGTAAAATTTAGCTATTTTTTTAAATTTCCTTCTTTTTTTTTTCTGTAATCATAAAATACTAAAGGCTAAGTGGGTTAAATCACACCCTTGCCTGTATGTGAAAGGGAGGCATTCTCTAGCACATCACAAAGCATTTCAAAGCCTAGTGAAATATGACTACCTACTTTTTATTTTATTACAATATTGAAAGCATGTTTTAGGTAAAAGAAGAAGTTGGTCTCTTCTGTCTAATGCAGTATTTAATCAAATTATTCTTAGGAAATGATAAAAATCTTAGGAAACGGTATAAAATCTTACCACCAATGTTCTCCAAGCCTTCTACCACAGTCTCTCTGACCTGTCAATATAAGCAAGTCCTGTTAGTTTTCTTCAGACAAGATTAACATTTCTCAAAAATGCTTCTCCTTGCTACAGAAATTACTGAAGTCTAAAAAATTCTCTTGCCTTAGCAGACAGTGATCTGTTGAGCCAGCTCTTTCATCAAGAGTGATTTTTTTTTCTTATAAATCTAAAAGCAATTTAATCCTTCTGTCATAACTGGAATATGGTAACTACCAAATTTCTTATCTTGTGATGCAAACGAGAAGGTGAAGTTCCAGGAGAACTAACCAATCGCCCGAAGAACAATAAACATTCCTTACAGGGCAGGGATGGATATAAAGCATCTACCCAAAGTATTAAATGATGATTATAAAGCTTGAAGCAAAATTTCAGATAAGAACCCCAAAAGCATTCCGAATGCTCCCTAAACAGGTATTCAAAAGTCCCTTAAAGTCCCCAGTCCCTTAAATGAAAAGTGCTTGCACCCTGTATGGAAAGAAAGAATTCAGATATCAGCAAGATGTAGTTTAAAAAAAAACCTGTCGTACTGTAGTCTCACCATCCTCAACAGGTATTTTCTGAAACAGTCCCACTGTAACAAGCTTTCATGTACACCTTGACATTCTTAAGCAACTCTGTTCAATTCAGAGGCATGGAAAGAAAGTCAGGAACATGGAAACTGGAGCTCCTGTAGTCAGGTCACCATCTGAACGGGTAACATGAAAGCCCATAGATAAAATGTAAAAGTTCCTACCTTCAGTTTACCTTCTCTGATCCACTGACAGAGCTGTAAAACAGAAGCTTCTTGTTTGTCCATATAGTTCAACACCAAGAACCTTTCCCTGTGAAAGAAAAGAATAAGCTTTGCTTTAAGAAAGGTTGGTAAAGCATTTTGAAATGAAAACACTTCATGAAGAACACAGCATTCCTGGAACTGAAAGATTCTTAGTATTAATTACAACGAGACAGCGCAGAGTTTTGCAACCTTGTTCGGACAGCTCAGTGCAGCCGGAGTTTGAGTTTAAATAACATGGATCTTAGTAAAGGACTTCTGCCTGTTTCAAGAGAAGAGAGTAATAAAAATCTGTTCTGCCAGAGGAATAAGCAAAGTGCCAGGGACAAAAAAAAGAATTTTGATTAGAGGAGGTCAATCTTGTGCAGAAGACCAGAAGTGTCCCCAGCTTCCTGCAATACCCTGAATGGCAATTCCCCAAGACTTGGTTTCTAATCACTGCCTTAACTTTACCTGATGGGAAATTCAGCAACTCCCAGAGCCATGACAAAATCTTTTATCTGTATAGATTTGTCAATTCGCATCATCTAATAAAAACTAAATACTACAAAAGGAATCTTGTAAAGAATCTATCTGGAACCTAGAAGCAACTGTTGTAGGAGAAAAAGTACCTTGTGATATTCCGTTCTTTCTGTATTTTTTCCACCTCAGGAGGCAGTGGTGGAGGATAAGGCACATCTTTGTTATACTGAGAGATCTGTCCACACAGGATTATATGGCTGTTCCTATTCATCTGTTTGAGACAGCACAAGTGAGAAAAATAACTTTCCTTGGTTTCAGGAATCACATTATTCAGAGATGTGTTATTGCAAAACTTCCACACAGGTATCTTTGTTCAAAACCACTTTTCCCAGAAAAGTAAAAGAAAGAGTATGAGAATTGTGTGCAATCCCAAATAACCTATAAGAAAATTAAATAGATACATGCAGGGAACTAGTGGAAAATAAATGCTATGCAGCATATGTACCATTTATTAAAGCAGTAAAAGGGGGTTCTTGATACCATAAGGAAATGTTATTATACTGGATGTCTTTTTTCTCAGAGATTGGAAGAGGACAAAGCTGTGGACATAATTGTCAGTGCACTACAGGGCAGAAATGAATGGTCATGGTTTGGAGCACCCACTGATGGCAATGCCACCAAAGCCACCCTGTGAAGAGACAGACACTGTAGTTTCATATTAACAGTGAGGGGAGCTGGTTAACAGCCTTTATGGAGGGCCAGCAGGGCTGCTCTTTTCTGAAGCCAGGAAAACAAAACTGACAAACTACAAGATTACACAAAAGATTTTTACAGTATTACCAGGTCTGCTGGCCAAAGCAGCAAGAGATTAGAAACAGAAACCGTGTTTCTATTTCCAGGCTGCCAGACTAGTCTAGCTGACAGACACTAATTTCAAATATTTGGACCCGTTTTCCTCAAGACCTGGATCAGCACCAAGATCAGATCCATGGAAGTGTAAAGTCAAATCTGCCTTAGTGCAGGCTCGTCTCAGTATGAACCAACTCCAAGCTGGGCAAGAACATCTGGGAGAATGATGAGACTAAATCTGGCAGTTGGTATAATCACCTGATTTATAACTGCATTGCTGATGTCTCCCCCAACATTGTCAAAGTAAACATCCACACCACCCGGACAGAGTTCACGTAGCTGCTCTGCCACGTTCCCCTTCTTGTAATTGATAGCAGCATCAAAGCCCATTTCTGAGACCAAAATGGAGCATTTCTCATCTGTGCCAGCAATCCCCACGACTCTACTGCAGCCCTCCAGGCGGCCAATCTACAGAAGTAGAGTTAAAAAATAAAGAAATAAAATAAAGTAAGAGAATTTAGATCATTCATCTGATCAGGCACAAAAGTACTACAAGGATAAAGGGCGATATTAAAGGGTCATGGAGATACTCCTCATTCTACTAACTAAACCCCCGACAACTAAGTTCACTGCATGCTTCCACCTCATGGAACAAAGTTTCCATTAAATGTCATTTTGTTATTCCCTCCCCCCACAGAGGGAAAAGGCAGATACCACCAGGCCTCCTCTCTTTCCAAACTCACAGATTGCCGGAATCTTAGTCTGTACCAATGATTAGCAATCCCTGAAGTTTTACATGGGATAAAGTCACCATTTGCTAAGTACCATAACACAGTCAATAGGGCTGAAAAAAATGGACAATAATTGATTTAAATACACTTGTCATAGGAAGCAACATTGTGCAAGCAAATCTAATTCATCTTAAGATCTTAAACTTCCTCACTACTTGTTTTGTTTACATATATATATATATGTATGTACGTACATAGCAAACACACACAAACTTACCTGTACATTTTTCTGCAAAGCTGAGGAGGATAAACAAAAATACCATTTACTAAAAGACTCTAACTCTCAAAATACAAAGAATGTAGTAGAAACCAACACAAAGGAGGGCTTACTACAATTCCCACTACATTCTAACACAGAAAAAAATAAATTTGTCATTCAATTCAAAGATTGCATCAAACAGCAGACTAATAAATAGTTATACAGTCAATATATGTATTTACACCTATCAACTTATGCGTGACAAGCAATCACCACCTTGGACAGTTTTGCTCCCATGCAGTTGCAGGAAACTTAAGTTTCACACCTAAAAACTCTCTCAATGAGGGTGTGGGTCAAATCTGTGAGTGAGGTCCCTCCCATGAAGTTATATCTGCTTATGTTTACAATGCTTTTATCTGTTTGTCTGCTATCAGCATGTTTCAGAGGACAAACTTAGTAAGGGTGCCCTTTGTAGGTCGCAAGCCTGCTTACCTGACCAGCCAAAGAACCACAAGCTCCAGCTGCGCCGCTCACCACCATGGTCTGGTTTGCGCCAGCGCTCACATGTCCCTTCTCTTTGATACCTAGCAAGGCAGTCAGGCCTGTAAGCCCAGCGGCACCAAGAAAGAAGGAAAGGCGCCCGTCTACAAGCTGTGGAACAAGCTGCAAGGCAGAAATGTGTGGTGCTGTTCATTTTTTTTTAAACTTGGAATTTTGCTGCTTATTATTTGGTTAGCTGGCAATATATGGCTCTGACTCAAGGTATTTAACAAGACAAACTGCAAGCTAGCAGCTCTACCTTAAGAACAAGTTTATACAAAATGAAACAAGGATGTTATTTCTTTATTTTTCTAAACATTTTTAAACAATGTCACTCTCAAGAACTAGAATTATGAACATGTCAAAAAAGAGTTGAGAGAGAATTCATTTCCAACAGAGCTGAAGTACTCCTATGCTAGTATAAAGGATAAAATAGCACCACTACCAAACATTGGTATTGTGGGTCAGTTATACAGAGAGTCCTAAAGCAAATTTCTTAAGAACCATATGTCCTCAAGCTCCAGTAATTTTCTGTGTTACATGATGATAAATACAATGTAGGTAATGTACTGTTGGGTCTCTCCAGAAACACTTGATGATGATGACTCTTTCTTTTGTGATTAGAAAATGTCAAGTAGAAACTTCCACTAATATGTCCATTCTGAATTAAGTATATCTAAAGCAGTTCATGTCTTAAGACTACACTCTCATGGATTGGGACTTCTATGTAGAATTAAGATAATAGATTAATAGATACTAACAGAAGCATCTTGAGGGAAATTTATCAACAATTTTACAAGTGAAATAATACTGACATGTCTGGTGACCAGCAAAAGCATTACCATTTCTCTTTGTTAAAAATAAATAGGGAAAAATTGATACATATTTTGCCACATGTGAGTTGACCTGCCTTTTAAGAACTGCTTGCTTCAATAACACACAGAGCTAGAACAATCTGGAGCTTGGGGGTTTGCATATGCATTACCTTTTGCAGTGAGCTTCCATCCAAAATGGCCACTGTCTGCCAGGGCCAATTGAAGGAAGTTACAAAATCTCCTTTAGCAAAGCTGTTGTGCTTGCTCTCCTCCACAACACCAATGCCCCCACCATCAGCAGCTTCAGATAGCTGCCAGGGCAAAAGGTAATCTGAGCCTGTATCTTCGTTCATTCGGCAGCGCTGAAAGATAAGGCTTTAGTGAGAAGCTCTTGTGGAACACAAGGTTTGTTTTTAAGTTCAAGTAAAGCTTGATTTGAGATCAGTTTAAAACATTAAACACAGAGGACTACACAAAAATCTGTCAGTGAGTGCCAAACACTCATTTCCTTTTCTTAGATCTCTTTTTCCCCATTCACTCACTCAAAACAAAGGGAGGATAACTTTAATCTCCTTCGGAGAGTTATCAAAGCCAACACATCCAACAGATGCTGTCTCAAAATCAGACTTGTAACTGAAGAAGATTGGCTTGGGTCTGACGAGAATCCTATCAATGCCATTCTTTAACTGGATGGATCATGGAAACATAGGACCGAAACCAACAGCAAGAAGTCATCTAGCCCTTCCACATGCAATGAGGAAGAGTCAGAGAAGAAGATACTTAGATTATTCCTGACAGATGTGTGCCTAATTAAACATCTCAAAAACTTTTTTTTTTTACATCTCCCCATGTAGCCTGAATTAGTATTTCAATATTCTTATACTTTTCATTAATGTCCAAGATAAACCTACTTTCCTGAAATTAGGCCTATTCCTTTTCTTCCATCTACATCAATGTGCAGAACAAATGATCATCATTTTCTTTACAGCAAACTATACTAGCAGACTGATCTGACAGTTCTCCTTCAGGTATATATAAAACACATATATATATATACATATGTGTATATATATGCGATATACTAATGCCAAATTCCTTTCTAATATTATTTCATCAGAAGGAACAGGTATATTGATTTATACGAGACAGACATTTGTCTCTACACTTGCTAATGTTAATATTAACATGGTGGCAGGTACAAAGGTAAAAACATTTTTTAAAAGGGATTCTCCAGGCTTAACTCTTAAGCCCATCACCTACCATGTAGGGATCCACAGAGAGATAAAGGGTTCTAACACGGACTTGTCCGTCTTGGACTGTATCCGGTATTGTACTTTGCTCTAGTTGGAAGTTTTCAGCCACTGGCACTCCATTTTTACCTAGAATTATTTTAAAATTAAAAAAATAAATCGGGATAGATCTTCCTGACAAATAAACAAAAGCCTTTTCTTTTTAATGAAGGATAGTCCTTTCTTTTTTTAATAAGTAAAACTTTTTTTTAATCAGTATACATCTACTCAGTAACTGTCAAATTTTGTATCACGGAATAAACTTCGACAGGATTACCACCAAAGTGAAGATCTACAACACAACCTGATCCACAGGCTTTTCCAAAACATATAGCTAATTCCTGCACAGTCAGTACCAGAGGCTCTTTGGAAGCTTCTTTATGCTTTAAACTGCTGCTGGGCAAGAGTTCTGGGCCACATGGGATCTCAGTGGGCACCTGGACTCCACATGCTCAGCAAGACGTGCCCAGGCCTCTCCTGGAGATGCCACGAGGGACACTTGCTCAGCAGTCAGAGACCTTGCCTTTTGGTTCTGCTTTCCTCTCCTCAGCACAAGCCACAAATCAAAAGTATCTTGACATCTGGTTGGTCAAACAAAAACTGCAGAGATTAGCGATGCATTAGCTAGAAATTTGAAGTGGACAAATGATGTGTAAAATATCTCTGAAGGCTCATAATACATTATTAAATATCTTACAAGTCATATTGCATATTCTGTACCCACAGATGCATACTCAAATGCACTTGTGCTCTGAAACACATATCCTTGCCATAACTAGTGGTATTCAGATTTGCAAGAGACTTTTTCATCTAGTTTTAGTGCATTTTATTGCTGAATGTATTTTAACATCTACAAACCTATCTTGATCCACTTAAATATAATCTGTTCCTTTTGCTGATCTGTCAAAACTGGGATTACTCACACCAGTATAAAGCACAGTGCTGGCTGACAGCTTCCCTGCTGAACTCACTAGTCCAAAAACTGTGATGACATCTGTTACAGAACAAGTACGTGAGCAAGGAAGTTAACAAAATTCTCAAAAGCATAAATTTCAAAAGCACTTTGAAACATATAAGTAAAAAAAGATTCAACATTTACTAAAAGGAAATAAACAAAAAAAGCACAGCAAAATATTTTGTTTTGGGTCTTATGTCAAAAGTGAATACAAAAAGAAAAAAAAAGAAATACAAGGAAGTGTTTGCTTCACTTAAGAGTCTCTAACCTTAGGGATACTACAAATGAATCTTTTTCTCACCTATGTGTTTAGAAGTCTGCATATGCAGACTGAATAGATACAATTCACAGTAAACTTTGTTTAATGCCGCACACATTAACTAAACATCTTAAGCTATTTTCTGTCTTCAGCCTTACCATTTTGGATTATTATGAAATCATAACAAGCACATTGCTTCTTTATCCCAGAAAAATACATACCCGGGCGCGAGTTCAGCACTACTCTTTGTATAATCATCCCTGTTCTTGCAGCAATTTTACCGTGGGCTCCTAAAAAGAAAACATTGTTTGAAGAACTAAGACACATAATTTCTTGAGAAAGAGCACAGACCAAAGTACTCAGTAATTTTGAAATGGGGGAGAGGACAGAACGGGGAATTGGGACATTTCAACACGACTTACAAATCCAAAGGGAAAGATAATATTCAAACTATCTCCTAAACAATGGTAACAGACAGTGGCAATATCAGCCTTCGAAAGGTGAGTGGTGCCTGGTGCCACAGGCTGCTCTCTAGCTATGCTGCTGGCAACCATGACAACAAGAAGCTGCTTGCAAACCACAGCGTGACAGCAATAAGAAACATCTGACAAACATATACAAACACAAATAGGCCATCCAAAATGAGCTACAGCTGTTTTTAAGGTGAACTGCAGACCGTGTCCCCATACACTGGTGATGCAAGTGAAATCTTGTCCTTAATAATTAGTAGATACACTTCCACTTCACTTGTTCTTTGAGGTTTCGGTAAAAGTCCATATTTCACAGATATTTGTATCTGCCACAATGCACAGCAGATTTTGAATATTTTAAATCATTTGATATGTACTGGATATCCTGTGAAAAACATTGCTAAACTGAATCCATGGCCTGACATCACTGACAATTTAAAAAGAAAATAGTGGGCCTCACCTGCTTCAGTACTCATTCCAGGAATCATATGAAACAACCTCAAATGAAAATAAACAAATAAAGCAAATATGTGAATAAAGCATTTCCTGCTTACCTTGTTAAAGATGTTTCTCTATACAACGTCACAGTAGTGCCTTCTGGAAAGACTGAAAAACAAAATTTATTCTGCAAACATCATGCCTGCAAATATATTTCTATCCATAATCCTATCATGTTCTTTTTCAAGTACTGAGAATCAAAAGACAAAGTTGAAAAAGAAGTTCAATACTAACGTATACTATTTTTAGTCTTTAAAGCTTTGCTTTACATTTAAGTATTTCTTTACAATACTGACACCCCAAATTCCGTAGAAATGTACTGATGCATGGAAAGAAAACAAACAAAACAACAAACAAACAAACTGATTGATCTACTTTCAGTAGTAGGGCTTAATTAGGAAAAGAAGGGAAGAAAGGAAAAAAAGAGGAAAGGAAAATAATGCTACTGCTACAATTCACTTCATAAGTAACACGTTACTGTACAGTAAAATACAGAAGTTAATAAAGAGATAAATAAAAATACGTTAATATACCCCCACAGTTGATAGAATCTCCAGAGTAAATAGATTCGTGAGATAGCCTAAGAGGAAGATAAATTTTGGCAAATATTAGATTCAGAATCCTGTTCTGCTACAGATTTCCTGTGTGACCCTGGGCATGTCACTTTGTGCACTTTTTGTAAAATATTTTCCAAAACAAAATTCCAGACTTCCAAGAGGCCAGGTCCATGCTCACAAGGGCCCCTTCTGACTTCATAAACATCATCTTGCACATTTTAATTTTATATTTCATGTCACTGCATTTACACTAGAGTGGAAATGGCTCCATTTTGTACTGTTGAATAGCTGAATGTTCCTAAAATAGTTGGGCTGACAATACTAATGTAAAAATTGGATTCAAGTGGTTGTCATCCACAGATCAACTACCTTAGTAGCTGGAAAGCTGTGCAATCCATACATTGTGAGATGTACCTAGTACAATTTAAAAGAATAACCATACCGGGGTAAGTTGTTTACATACAGGACTTGGGTTAAGTTCACAACCATTAATGAAATTGCTCTGTGCAGAAAGAAGGAGCTAAGGATGCAGTAAATATAAATCAATCTGATTGTAAACAATCAGCACATCATTCCTTTAGAAACTATTAATATTCAGTAATAATCACTCATGGTACTGAGGATTTTGATCTGCTGCTTATAAACCTTACTGATTAGGCAGGATTGCTGCTCATCCATTCATCCATCCATTACAGAAACTCCACTGTCAAAGTTGTGGAACTGACTCAAATTTGTGATATTCTCAAGTCATTAAATAGACTATATTATGCAAACACACACAAAAACTATTTGAACAAGATCATAGATCATTAAAAACAATTTTATTTTGCCTAACGTGCACTTGAAATATCCATTTCCTATCACAGTAGAGGAAAACAGTTCAAAAAAAAAAAGAAATTAACATATTAAAGCAAATGAAAAGTAATAGAGTGGCCTAAGAAAATGAGAGTTGTAAAAAAAATGCACAGTGTAAGGTTAGACTACTTTCCTCAATGTCTGAAGTGCTGAAGGAAGAAAAATTTTGTTGATTTTCCAGGTCATTTTAATGACTTGTGGTTGAGAGGCTGGTATACTAATACACTCTTAAGATCTTCCAGATATTGTGGGTGGGTGGACAGAAAAAGAGACTGGTGACTAAAGTGTCACTCATTCTATGGCACCCGCCACAGTAAAATACAACGCTGGAGATGGACTTTTACTTCTAAAATAATTGCCATTGCTCTGCAGTAAAAGTCAGGATGACATTACACAAGCAAATGTACCTACAAACGTCATAATATAAAATGAAACAACCAAACTTTCCTCACGTTAAAAACAATAAGGAAAATATTTGAATTTCTATCCTTTAATACTGTTTACAGAGGAAAGCTTTGAAGTGATTTTTCAAAGTGAAATAAATTGGATTTATACCATACACATAATCCTTTTAATACATGTTTAACGCTAGTGTGAAGGATACTTTTGAAAGTTATTTTAGAGACCAGCATCAAGCAACATACATTACTATTTAAGTCTTTCTAATCAAAAATAGCTTGACTTTATTTTTTTTTCCCTAAAATTAAATGGAATAGATAGTAATTGCAAGTTTAAAAAACAGCATTCTATGCCAGTACCCTCTGACCCACCATATGAGTGCAGGAGCAATAGGTAGCCAAACAGCAGTATCTCCAGCTGAGCCTCAGGTATGTTTTATAGCTTAGTTTTATTCTTTTCCCCTTTCCCCTTCTTTTCTCATTTTTGTAAGCAGACACATGACAACTCCTTTTAAAAGACTTACATAAACTCCTCAGCACTAAAATGCTGCAGTTTATTTGTCCTGCGGTTGGTTCCTAAAACTGCCTGTTCCTGACATTGCCTGTAAGGCCCTTTTTTTTAAGTTGCTTATACTTCTGCCAAAATGATTCAACTGCTTCCAAGCTGTTACAGGCCACGCCAGGTCCAATCTACTAAAGCAAGGAAGAGCAAGCAGTTTATCCCTCCTGCACCAGAGCCAAGCAGCATGGGGGGTGATGGTAGTCAATTCAAACACCAAACAGGAAAATAACACTGAAGTCTTCTGAAACTGTGTTGTCAAAAAGACTGGACTTGGGGATTCTCAGAGGAAACAACAAAAATCATGAAGAATGATTCTGAAGCAGAAAGGAAAGAAGGATTGACATTAAGAAAGACAAATTTGGGAAAAATACCAACTTAATGGCCAGCAGAGCAGGGAAGAAAGAAATAATGCAGAGAAGTGGAGAAACTGAGAATGATGGATGAGATGAGACCCAGGAAAGAGATGGGAATAACTGGTCAAGAACCTAGCATTGGGCAAAATAATGGTAACTATCTGGCAATGTGAGGAGAATGGAAATTGAAAAAAGAACTTGACATTACTAGTTGCATAAGTTTACCCTACTTAGGGAATTAGAGGAATGCTAATGAAGCATTTAAACCTTCAAAAAAATAGGAAAAAGAATAGGAAAAGCCAGAGCTAACATAGCCTGTGTCAATGAGTAAAAAAAATGCATGGCATAAGAAAAAGAAGTACTTTCATGAACTGAACTAATGGATACAGTTTTCTTAACATTTTACATTTCATCCCTGAATTCTACTGGGCAACTGAAGTTCCTCCCACAGCATTTTCTCCATCGTGGATTCTCTGACACCTAATATGAACTGAGGTCATTCAAGAAAGGTATGGATGAAGGAGGAGGACCAGTAGCAGTTGAATCTTGATACAGCTTTTTTTTTTTTTCTTCCTCTTGATACTCCTAGAAACCTAGTGTCTAGATCAAAACGTCTAGCAGTGATAGACAATTTGTATCTACATGTGACAGGATCATATGAACTTTGCATTTTGGATCTGGTGCCAAATGCCAAAAGCTCTCAGGTGCAACCTCTTTAAAAATACATATTTTTTTTAATTGCATTACGATGAAATTGCCTAAAACTTCTTTAAAAATACCGACTCACAAGACCAACTTCACGTGAGCACAATTTCAGGCCAGGAATGCACACAGGAACGCGGACTGCTGCCAGGGTGCAGAAGAACCCCCCGTATTTTGTTTCCTGAGGGGCAGTCAGTGATACAGCCCGTCACCTCCCACTGAAGGCAACCCCAGTGCGCGGCGCTGAGCAACTGCCCAAGGGCGACCAAAGGTCAAGCCAGGAATCGCCACTGCCAGGGGTCACTGGGCACCTGCAGATGACTCTAAATCAGGAGTTTCAGGAAGCGAAGGCGGCACAGCGTAGCGGAAAGGACCCGAGGTGAGAGGCAACTGGGGGTGTTCAGCAGGTAGGAGCAAAGCAGCAGCCCTTGCCAGGTGCCCCGGACGAATCCCAGGGGAAGGGGCCTCCCCCACAGCCCAGGCCACGTGTGCTCAGGAAGACCGGCCGCACGCCCCGGTTTGGGGGGGGGATGCGCTGATCTAGTCCTAGGTCTTTTGCAGACCGCCCCCCACCGCGGCCATGGCCAGGGGCAGCGCAGCCGCCAGCGCCCACTCACCGCGACGGCCGCCGCGCCGCGCTGCGCTGCGCTGCAAGCCCCGCCCCAACCGCCGCCCC
>JAWLRI010000054.1:14686-70531 GCA_034781795.1 Crypturellus tataupa | reverse complement strand
GTCCGCCGCCCGCGCAGGTAGGTGCGCGGCGCCCGCAGGCCGGGCCGGGCTCCGCGGCGGCCAGTGCCCTTTTAGTGGTGCCCCTTGGGGTTCCGCAGGGAGCCGCCCGCAGGAATTAGTCGTAGCAATTAATCGCGTATTGCAAGGGGGAAAAAAAAAAAAAAAAAAGCGCATTTCCAGCGAGACGGAAAGGACGTTCTTCTCCGCAAACACCAGGCTGGAACTTAACAGCGGGTGATGTAGGAGTAGTAAGCGCTGCGGCTGGTGAGTGCTCGCGCGCGGGGCTGTTCGGCGGGCGCCTCCTCGGTGCCGCGTGGCTGGTCCTGCCCCTGGCGCTGGCCGTGGCGGGAGCCGGAGCAGCCGCAGCGAGCGCCGGGCAGCGGGAAGGGCCGGGTTGGTATCGCTTGGCTGCGCGGAGAAGGGAAAAGCAGCGAGCTCGTGCCCCGGCGTTCCCTTCAGCTCAGGTGTCGGATATGCCCCACAATAACGGCGGGGAAACGCTCTGTTGTATGCGTCTCGTACTGGCCAGCACCGAAAAGCAGGAGTGAAATGGTAGAAATGAACTTCTCCGACTTGGCTTCGAGGTTGTGGCTTTTTTTGTGCGTGTGTGGCTACGGCATACTGTTCCGAGGGTATAAAAACGTCCTTCCTCACTGTATGTGGCATGAGTAAAATAAGTGAAATTGCTTATTTTACTATGATGATAGTGATAAATAGCATCACTATAAGTGATATGACTGTAGTGATAGTAAAACGTTCGCTGAGGGCTGCTTTGACTTGGTGGAGGGACCTTGGGCTGGAAAGCTCTCCGGCTGGAAGATCAAGTGGTGACTCAGGTCCTTGGTTAAGGCACTGCACCAGGTTAAGTGCAGAAGAAGCAGCCATGCGGCAGATGATGGCTAGTTTTAGGGCACGGAAACAAGATTTCCTGTCTCTGTTGTACATGAGAGATGGCGAATGTACACAGGTGTCTTCAGCAAATAACTGCAAGCTGTGACTGGCAGCAGTGCGCGGTTATTTAGGTTACCTTGTGCTGAATGGAAACATTTCCTGCCTCGCGGGCTGTGAAATGTCCGTATCACAGGAGATACGGATTAGGAGACAAGGCAGCGGGATTTTTTTTTTTCTTTTTCAGAAAGAACTGTGCAATACGCTGAGGACTCTCCTTGACAGTGACCAACTTGGTAGCTTACCGAAATAAATCACACTAGACGTTGCACAGTAAAGGCATCCTATTCAAGGCCTGGTTGGTTAATATCTGATTTATTTTACTGATCAATTACTTTAAATCAGTGCCTACAAATAAGCATTTGGGCTACTGACAGGTCATCACTGCCCCTAGGGCTACTCTGCACAGGCACTGACAGGGCTTCTATGTAAAATTTACTAGCTTGTCTGAGTGTAAAGTGTTTAAGTAGCGCCATCTTATGGTATGATTTATAATCAAGAATAGTAATTTACTGTCCTTCCTGTCGTACTTCTTTTTTCCCTTTTGCTAACATGATACAGGATCTTAACTGCCTTTGGAAATTCTTTTGTAACAAATGAAGACAGCTCACTAGAGGTGTGGGTTTTTTTTCTTGCTTGTTTGTTTAATATTTCTAGTGTGAATTGCAGAATATCTATTTAAAAATATTTAAAGGTCAGACCTGTTCATTAGATTTAATTTTGTTTTGTATTTATATAGAAAAAAATATATTATCATGAAAAATATATATTTCTATGTTTCAGTGAAGTTTTCAGTAGAGCAATTAGCTGTTCAGCTGGAAGCCAGCTCCAGGGAAAGGACATGAAATATGAAGTCTTTCCTTTATCCTACACTCAAATGCAGTACCTTGAAAGAAGAAACTGTTAAAAATTAGGATATTCATAAGAGTTGCTGCTAGATGGCATCTCTGTGCTGCTTTGCTACAAGCTGCGAGTTTTCTGTAGTGACCTTCACAGTATGTAAAGTAGACTCTGTTTTTAATAGGAATTCCTTCCACAAGTCATTGTTTGATCCCTATAGCTAAATAACCACTGCAGGATAGTGGGGTAAGGGGGTGATGGAGTGCTGAGCCACATAAACAACAAGCACAGCAGCTTCTAAACGCTGCCTTCTCTTTGCATGGTGCCTTTTAAGGCTGGTTTTGAAAATTAGGGTGGATTTCATAAAATATGTACAATTTTCAGCACAGTTATGTGAACTTTATGCCGTAAACATCCACAATGGCTTGATATCCAAGATGGGATGGGTTTTTATTCTTTGAAATTTGATTTAAAGAATTTATCAAAAGAAAAACTGACAAGTCCCTAACAGGAGATATGTACAGCACCATTAAGGGCAGTTACAGAAACCAATTGTTACTTATATTCATTGCTTGAGATATTTCTTGAGAATATTAACATTTTAAAAAAGAAAGAAAATTGGAAACCATTTAGCTACCTTCGAGTAGCTACTCTATCTTCCATTCTGACTTTGAGTGACTATGTTCCTACATTTCAAAAGCTACTAAGTTACCTTTGCACATAATCAGACTACGCAACCAGCCACTAAAAACTCTTTTCTTTTGCCCAAAGACTTCCAGAACTTGTTGATAAGAAATGGCTGTATTCAGGCTACTTTACAGTACAAGTTAATTCATCCCTTTTATGAGATTTTTGTAACAAGGATATTGCACACAAACAAGGTTAACATTTTTATTGGAAATAATGACTCGTAGTATTATAAGACTTGAAAAAAATGCAGTGAAACTGAGTGAAAATTCAGTAGCCACTTGGAAATTAATTTACCCTGTTTTCTACATTATTAGTAATTAGTTTATATGAAAATCTTGTATTAATTATTTAACCTGCAGAACTTAAGAATGCTCTAAATCATTAACTGCTGAACATGATCATCTGCTCAGTGTCTGGTCTTATTTGGGAGCAAAATGATTCAAACCCAGCGAAGAAGAGCCTAGGTCTGTCCCTGCTCCCAGCTGGAATTCCATCTGCATTTCCATTTCTCTAGCAACTTCATGGAGTGGGTAGGACCCAGAGACCCTTACTGACACTGCCACGCTGCCTTATGGCCTTGTCGTACCCTAAGCGGTGACTGAAAAGCAAAGATACTTCACATATTTCCTCTCCATCCACACACAATAAAACACTTCACCATACCTTATGTAAAGGAAAGACCTTTTCTGTTTCACTTTGAGTAGCATATATGAGGACGTTGGAAGAGACTAGGAGACTACGTGCATGGAAATGGTTTTTCTCAGGGCACAATGAAGCTGAGAGAGGTGAGGGGCAGGTGTGAGTACAGAACCAGTATCCTGGAGCAAGGGGAAAACCTGCCTTACGTGAGCAGAAAAATTCACAATTTCTTTCTTTTAAGACTACATGCCACAAACATATCAGAAAGAACTAATCGGGGAGTTCCAGATTGTGTTTGTTTTTCAAATGTTCTTACACCAAGATGTGCAACACAAGCATGTGCACGTCGCATCTATGCACTTTACACGTTCCTGCTCGCTCTTTAGACTCTTAGTCCCCCAAGCCACTAAAAAGCAGAAGGACAGCAGCAGTACATAGTACCCTTATTGGCATTTTGAGTGCTCTACAGTTAGAAAAATATTAAGGATTTAAACCTTCTTATGCATTTCAAGATTTTCTGAAAGACCACCACTGAGTTCAAATTATACCTATTTAATGTAAGGACAGAGTGGAGACTATATCACACATGGCCAACTAATAAATGTGCAACATGGTGCACCTGCAGAACAGAACAATTCAGACCAGAACAGAACAATTCACCTGATCTAACCTCATTTTTTAAAAGAGGGTCTTTCACAAGCAAACAATAGCTCCAGAACCATCCCCAGTAGCTTCTTTACTGGCTTTGTTTTTTTCTTTCCTAAAACAAAGCAATCTTTGTACCTTCACAAGAAGGAACTCTCCAAGTACACAGCATCAATCTTCATGTAGTTAGCTTTGGCATTAATCATGGTTTTTGGTGAGTTTGTTTAAAAAAAGAAGAAAAAAAGATACCTTAGCCATTCAGTCAGCTGAGTAACTTTCCTAACACCAGACAGAAATATATTTTATAGAGGATACAACTTCTCTGACTTGAACACTAAATGATCTTGACCACAGAAGGTGGATTCTTCTGTTACCATGCTTGCACTGTAACATATTGACTATCAATCCAAACTCTTAAAAAATTATGTTCCCCAACAATCTCCCTCAAATTAACTGCTAGTTGCCCCAGGTCCAGCATCATCCCCTGTCCTTGGCTGGCTCTTCTCCTTTGCATGACTCCTCAGACCTTTAACTGGCCATTCTAATGCACAGAAAAGCACCCTCTTGCTGTTGGCATATAGTCTCCTTCTTGATTAGTCCCAACTTCTTGAGCCACTCTACAGATACCTGGGAGGGGGCTTGTAGGTCAATACATGATACTCATTCTGTTTGGAGACAGACACAAATTTGTAAAATACCCAGTGACTATGGAATGAGAGTTTAGCAGGGAAATTTTTAAAGTCTTGCAGACAAGACCTCACTTATCTCAGTGTATTATGAACTACCATATGGGTAATCGTATGAAAAATTTAGACTCAGGTGTAGTTATTTACATTCTCATTTTTCAGAAAAAGTATACAACAGGCTTAAGCTTATAATGAGGTATCAGTTAAATCTTATTTGGAGTCATAACAGGCACTTGCCTTAAGTAAATACAGAGCTGCATGCCAGAAAGAATAACAAAGGAGAGCTTTCCAAAGCAGAAAGCTGGGAACTTTTCATGTTTTCTGAGTAATTCATATTTGGAGACATCAACTACAATCCTGAGCTTGGTGCCTTATTACAGAGAAGTCAGATAAGCTCAGACATCATATCCCACACGGCTAAAACTTTATTAAATATGAAAACCCAGTAGTATTAGGTAATATAGAAATTATTCTATCAATAATATTATGTAAATTATGAAAAATGAATGACAGCCTGAGAGTTAACAAAAGCAAAATTGCTAAAGTTCCGAAATTGCACAAACTGTACTGAAACTCTCAATAATTTGAGAACTTTTTTGGTATTCATAGAAACAATTTCTACAAAATAGATTTGAGCCTGAATTTTACATCTGCCACCTCAGCCTTGCCAAGAAATTATTTTAAAATATGAGTTTCATTGCTTAAAGGATGTTCAAAATTGTGATTGATTGCTTGATGGTAAAATTACATTTCCCATGGGACCAAATAATTTAATAGATTATTTTCTTTTGAATTATCCTTCCTAATATACTGTTGATTTACTTTTTTGAATCAGCAGCTATTCTTCAGATTCACAAAAGCCTCGCTCAAGATGATGGGTACGGTATTATATTTACTTTATGCAGTCTGCACATGAGTTTTTATGTTGGTAGCTGATCTATACGGAACAGCATTCACTTAACGTGTTTGCAGGAATGGATTTACCACACAGGGGTAAGAGGCTCCCTGCTCCTCTCGGTGCATTCGCAGATGTGTTCTGGGGCTCTGGCTTCCCAAGCTGGGGCACTGCTGCTTCAGCACAAAAGAACAGTGAAATCAGCCTGCAGCCCTTTCGGAGCTTAAGGACACAGTATTCCTGCCCTGCTTGCAAGGGCATATCCCCACATCCTGGAACTGTTACTCTGATCAGGGTCAGTTAACTAAGATGCTTCATGACAGGTACTGCAAAGAATTAAAGAAAAATAAAAAATAAAAAGAGAGAAAGGAAAAAAAAAAACCTACTGAAAAGTACCTGTTTCTTTATATATCAGTTGCTTTAGGGAAGCTGTCTTTTAAGACAAGTCTGCTCCTACAAAGCATTGACTGTAGCAGAAGGAACTGATTACTAGCATAGCTACAACCATCAGTATAAATATGAACTTTTGAAATGTCTTAAATCATCCACTTCATTATTTTCAGTTTAAAAAGGTGTCCAGTCATACACAGTTCACAGTTCACATTTGGAGATCAGAACCTGGGTGTTTTCTGCCCAACTCATCTCTGAATATCAGAACATCTGAAAATCAGCAGCATCCTGTTGAGAAGAGAAAATCTATTGCAAGTGAATGGACTGCGCTGCAGTGATGGCTTCTGCTGCGAATAAGGATGGCAAGATGAGGAGTTAGCAGAATTGGCTGCACACTTTAGTGCACCAGAAATTAGAAAGAATTGGCCTAGGAAGGGAAGATAACAGGAAATGCAAGTGATACTGGAAACACACTGGAAACACTGAAAACTAAAGTATCTGGAAAAAAAAAAAAAAAAAACATGGTAATATCTCGATGCTTCCTTGTCTTTCATAAAGGTTCATTAAAATGCAGTTTTCCTGAGGAGCAGGAGCTCCTTGGCTCTATCTCCATCTGCCTTCCATCAAGGACAAAAGCTTAAAATCTCAGAAGAAGAGGTAATGGCCACAAGAGCAACGCTTGGTTCATTTCTCACATGCACCATCCATCCCCAAGCTGGGATCCGTTACGATGCCTGGGATGCCGAGAAAACGAGCAGGCCAGTGCCCTGGAAAGATCAGCTCTCAGAACTAGCACATCTGTGCAAGACACCAAAACTATGATGAGAAATACTCATTCCAAGTGTTAAATATAGCTTTAAAATATTTTCACTCCATTTGTAAGTAGGAAAATTTGATGACAAAATTGAATGGTAGGGTGAACACTGTAAAACATTTTTGAAAATGAGTTTGTAATTTTAACCTGTAGAGGATAAATGCCTATTCATTTAGTTAGTACCAGTATTGTAAGATTTACCAGTCCAATCAAAACTGCTCGAATTTCAGCATTCAGATGTGTGAATTCTTCATAAATAGCTGCAGATCAGGAACCATTTATAGAAGTGTTTCTAAAAATAGTACCTTGACTGCAGACTGATTCTAATAAAAGAGGAAGGTAATTTTATTATACTGTGTAGATCAAGTTATCTGCTTAAGCTTCCTTTTGAGTATAGTCTATTTAACTATGTTAGCATTGGGGCTCTCAGTACCTCAGAAGCATATGAGCAACCCACTGCATTACACTACTACACTTTTACTGTTCTCACACTCAGCTCCATCCCTACTGTTATTTTATGTAACAAAAACACCCACACGTTACCTCAAGTGGATGTGGAACCAGATAGGCCTCTTTCTGCTCCATTAAGTGGGTTGAAATCAAAACTCCTGAGTATTGGTTAAGTAACACTTACAAAGCACAGCCTAGTTTACTGATTACTGGGGAGGGGAAAGCTGTGCTAAAAAAAAAAAAATGTTTTTATGTACAATAAGGAGAAGCAGGAGAGAAAGCAAGGAAGGATTCTCTGCCTCCTGGAGCAGATTCAAACAGTGAAAGAAAGGGATTAGTCATGGGAACCTTGCAGCAAATAGCAAGTAACATTCAATATTGGAGAGCATTCAATATTGGAGAGTAAAGGGGGAGTAGAAGATTAAGAGAAAGTTATTTTTCTTTCAAAATGAGGAGTGTGTAAGAAAGCAAACAAAGCAAGGAATAGTCTCCTGTATATTTGAGACTAAATCCTACACAATATGAATTAAAGCTGTTCTTACGGTTCTGTCCTCCTCCTCAATCAGTCTCAGCCAATTAAAAAAATAATTAAAAAAAACCTTTTTCCTAGTAACTTTATATTATTACACGCACAATCATTTACTAGATTAAGTTATTTATATCTTTAAATAGTGCCTGCAATTGCATAAATACATTTTCAAGGACAAGTGCGAAAAGCAGCTGCTTGGATTTTACAACAGTTTCTCTGTTTTATTTGCCTTTTTTCTACTGTAAACATATAAGTCTTTGAAAGATGGATAGATGTCTATAAACCTAAAAAGCAAGATGTGTGTGCATGAATAGAAGGAAACAAAGTCTTAGTGGTTATCATCATAAATGAAAATGCCAAAAATATTTTAAGCTGAAAAGGGATTTTCTATGCTGCTACAAAGATGGTAAATAGTATTTCTTACTCTTAATATTTTCTCATATTCTAATCATATTGTAGTAAATCTTAAGGAAATAATCATAGAATGGCTGAGCTTGGAAGGGACCTCCAGAGATCATTTAGTCCAACCCCCTGCTCAAGCAGGAACACCCTAATATGGGTAATATGGACCTCTTTCACCAATATTAAAAAAAATGTAATCCATAGTTAGACTTTCATTTCCTTCACTATTCATAAACATAATAGACTTCCAGTAGCATTTATATAATTTCTAAGTTACAATCTTGAGTGTTTGCAGAAACTCATATTCTTAAATCCAGTGAGGTGTTTAACCAGATATACTTGTGCAGTCAGGACACAGCAATAAGCACATATGACTAACCTGGCCAGCCAGAATTAACCATGTCAGCTGGCATATGAGATGCTTTCCGGGATGGATAAAGCTCTAACACTACAGCTTGCACCAGACGAAGACACGTGAGGTTCATGGCACTTACTTTGTAGTTAGATGGTGAAACCATATCAGATTTTTTTTTTCTGCAAACAGCCTGGCAAGCTCCAAGAGGCACTTTGCACAATTTCATGAGACTTAACAGCATTTTAGTAACACCAGAATGTTACTAAAGCTTCTCAATGTAATGCCCATGTTCATCTGTGGAAACAAAAAATCATGCTGTAGGCTGACTATAAATAAATGATTAGGAACGGATACAGCATATGGGTTTGCTTTGAACTCTGCTAGTCAGTAAATCTTTCATCGTGTTCCTGGGAGCTGCCCTGTCGTCCCCTTCTCCTTCTGCCCGTCACTTTTCCTATGGAGGAAATAATGCAGAAGGCAGAAGCAGCAACCAGTAACTTGGGATTGGGAGAGAATAAACAGAGTAAACAGCATGACTCTTATTTGGGGGTCCACAAGGGATGCGGAAAAAAAGTTTCCATGCCATAAACTCCCTTTTTCTGTAGCCAGAATAGGGATGTTTGTGAGTTAGTTTGGGGCACAATTATTAGCTCCCCTAAGCCAACATTTCTGCTGAAGGATCAATATAAATGCAAACGGTAACTGCACTGCAGCAGTTAAAGAGCAAAGACTTAGAATTGACTTATGACCGAAAAACATCAGATAGACATCTGATCCTGAAGGATCCCTACCCAGGGGAGGCAGGGGCCTGAGCTGGTGTACGGTTTTTATTTATTCATGCTGCGAAGTTATACTGACATTGTATCAGAAAAATAGAAACATACTGCACTCAAAGAGCGTCCCTGGGGGAAAAAATGCTCTTATTTTCCTATTTCAGAACACTTTGCCTTTTACAGCCTGGGGAAAAGGGTGGGGAAGAAGAAAAACACTCTTTGGAAAGTTTCTCAAACTTCAGGTTTCTTAGATTTTTATGTTCTGCCATTTCCAAAGATTCAAGAGAGGAAAAATGAAAAATAAACTGATGCTGAGAACTGTAAAATCAATGTATGAGCTACAGGAAAGAAAACGGGAATAAAAGTTCATCTCTACACTGGACAGAATGTTCGTGCCTTAAGTGGAGGATCCGGCCAGCGCAGACAGCCGGGATGCTCAGGCATTTCCACGGAGCAGAGCAGAGCAGAACGGCCCGAGGAGGCCAGGACCCAGCATCCTCAAAGGAGGGGAGCTCCGGCCATTCCGGCCGGGCAGCACGTGCGAGTAACACAGAGTCAGCTCAGCTCCTGCCTCTGCTTCCCCCTTGAGATGCTCCAGCCCTTGGGCATTGCTAGGAACATCCAGGACCAAGGTTACATCCACGAGGTAGGAGGTGGTCCTACTCTAGTGCTAAGGAGTAAAATTCCTGCCTGCTGTCTCGCTTAAGCTGGAGAGGTTTTTAACAGAGGAAGTCACGCTGCTATTTATTCCCTGCTCCTCATTTTTATTGTGGTGAGACCTCGATATTGGAATAAAACAGCATACTCCAGCAAACACTTATTATTACAGGAATAATAGTCTGTTATGGCAGGTAAATCGGAGCTGACCAATACATATAGAAAAGCTTCCCCGCAGACAGAATTGTTGGGGCTTGGCCAGAACACATCCCCCTGAGGCTCCCAGGTACCTCAGACCCAGCCGGGTTCTGTGCTGAATCCACTGCTGCTTAATAGTCCGTGACACCAGTGAAGATGACCCTAAGGCAAGCTCCGAGTTGCATTTCCTACACAAGAAACCCTACGGAGCTACGCTGATTTATACTGCCTGGGGATTTTGTCCATTTTTCTATTAGTTTCACGCAGATGCTGTTTCATTATCTCCTGTATCAAGGAGTGGGAGTCTACAAATACAACGCTGCTAGTTTAGACTCCTTGACAGTTTTTTTCTCAGCTCTATGGTTCAAGAACAGTGCAATGGTAGCGTGTGAAAATAGATTAATATTTTTTTTTCTCTCTCAAACACAGTGAGGGACAACACAATTCCTCTTAACATGAAGATTGCAATAAAATACATTTGGTGAACAGACAATGTAGACCAAAATCCTCAATCCTTAATCAAGTGGAATAAGAATTTATGTACTTATCTGTATATAAGACGTGTTTCATGTTCTAAATATATGACTACCTCTGTCATTTCCAAATGATGAGTTTACCTGTTGTCACCTACCGTTTGGTATATTTATTGTACCCTAATGTAGAAACAAAGTGCATTTAGTTGATGTGTAGCATGAGACAAGCACACACATTCTGCACACACCATGCAATAGCATAGAGACCGGAGAGTCATCCAAAGGCTATACAAGATACCCAGACTAATCCAATCTCCAGCTTAGTGGTGAAATTTCACCACCGCAGCAGTCAAACGTACACAACTCGGCACGTTCTGCCTCTGTTGCTGTCACTCCAGTGTTACAGAAATCTAACTGTAGCTTCATACCGATCACAAGAACACACCGCTCATATTGCATGGGAAGGAAAAGGCCCTTAGAACTCATTTTTTCTGGACTTTCAGTTAATGGTGTTAAAATACTATGAAATACTTTTAAGTCTCTATCTAAATTAAAATCACTATCAAAGAAAAATAAAGGAGTAATTTGAAAATGAAATGATAAGAGTTCAATGAAACTTGTTAAGGACATAAGTACTTAGGGCCCTTCTGTGAATTCAGATTTAACTGAAGAAAGAACTGAGACTGGAGAGCCTACAGTTTACCCATGTGGAGCAGTTTTGCAGAGTATAGAAAGGACTGAGGTGCTCTGAGGTGTTCCAAGCAGATCCACAGGGCTGCTGGGACAGCTTCCACATCTGTAGGTTTTCCACAGAAAAACCTTAGTGCAAAATTACTTTACCCTTTACTGCCTGAACCTGAAAAGAGGAAATTGCAGTATAATTATTTGTCAAGTGACACAAATGGGTCTCTCGCCCTTAATAAAAATTTTGTTCCAAACCCTTCAGGCTTTTCCAGTATGTAGGGTCCAATTTATCACCAGATGATGCAGAAGCATTCTTCTTCTGTTTGTAAGATTAAATACTTGATAGATCTTACTTAAATTATGCCCCAAGGATACATTTTTTCATGAGCATTAGCTTGTTTTGCTATTACATGAACAGCAAAGAAAATAATGCTGCCTCTCTCCCTCCTGGAGATATTAATTACTGTTAAGACACAAGCAAGAATTTACTGTTCCTGTCCCACTGCCTCATTTGCGGTGGCAGCTGCCCTGGGAGGGGAAGGGGCACGGCTCTGCGCAGACTCGGCTCTCTCCTCCCTTCTGGTGATGACAGTGTTGACTGCGCTGCAGAAGGGGCAGCTGGTCGTGATTGCGAGGGATGCCCGAGCGGGGCAGAGAGCTCGGGGCGCAGGGTGACACTCAGTGCTGGGGAGTCTGCAGCGTGTGATCCAGAGTCCATTGAAGGGAGAGTGCAGTAGGCCAGAGCTGTTTGGTTTCTGGTGTTTTTTTTTTCTCTTCTCAGTTTTCTTCATGTTTTCTAGAGGAATGGTGTATAAAAACATTTGTAAACTGATGCCTCATACTGATGCTTCCTTGACATTTTTTTTTCACCTTGGCATTTTTGCAAAACTGTTGCAGCTGCTTGGAGCTGTTATTTAGGCTGTTACCGACTCTGCATGAAGTATTCTGAGATCTGATTCCATTGAATCTCTTCTGTTTAAATGAGGTATTTCTAATCCATACAAGTTACATGAATCTCAGAAGAGCATTAACCTTCATTAGGCCGTCTCTGCATTTCAGAGTGTAGCCTCATACACAAAGACAAGAAAGAGATACACTTGAAAGTCTTAAAAATGGGAAGAAAATGTATCAAAAGGAACAACCAGCTAAAGAGATGCTAGGAGGTACAGCTAGCTTATATACTCAGATACAACAGCTCTTCTATTTGCTTTTACTAGACCAGAGGCTGGTCTTTAGTTTCTGACTTTCACATCTTGGTTTCTTGCCAGCTTTATCAAAGAGCTCCCTTTCTACCCTCTATAAATTCTGCTGTCCTCTAAGAACAAAGCTCATTAAAAGCAGCGTTAGCTTCTTCCCTTCCTCTTATCTCATGTGAAAAAAGACAAGTCTCTCAGTTTCTTTCCGATAACTTCTCTGCAGTGCAAATATAAGTCACAGCAGACAACTTGATTCAGTCCATCCTCTATACCACATAGCTCAAGATCAGCTATATCTGAACAATCAGGCAAGCAGAAATAGTTCAAAATCGGTCTATTCTTCCACATGAGTGCTAGAAATATTTTCAATGTTTGACCAAGGGCTGTTTTAAGTAGCAGAAGCATGAAGAAGTCTTGCTCAGAGGAGTATGATTTTCCAATAAAGACTGAAAATGCTCTATGGAATCAAATACTGCCTGCCAATATATATTCTATAATGTTAAATATTCAATTTAAAAACTTTTGACAAATCTCTCTCCAGCTTTGTTACCATTTAGGAGTCCTTCGCAATCATTTCCTCAAAGAATCCAGTTTTCAATAATGTTAACAAAAGAAATTACTGCATTTTCAAAATCACACAGTATCAGCTGAGAAGAAACAGATATTGCCATGCTATTCCTAGCTGACCCTGAGAAGAACAGCAGTACATTTTCTCATAAACCTTCAGACCTGCACAGTCCTAGGAACATGGTGGAAGTGAATTACCTCTGAGTGCTTTAGGTTTACAGAGGATGTTGTAAGACTTTTTTTCTTAAAAGAGAAATGAAAAACATCTGCCTCAAACTAATAACGACTTGAGGCCCTGCATTTCTTCCCTCTTGCTCTAGATTCCCAGGAATCACCTAATGGGATTTAGCAGCTCGGTTGGACGGAGGTCTCTCCCTTCACTTGCAGCCCTGTGCGGGGGGACCCGGAGCAGCAGCCCAGCGCAGGGCAGCAGATCCACACTGCTGTGCTGGGAAAGGGAAAAGGAGAAGGAGGGATAAGGCAGCTCTGAGAAAACTGCAGTTAACCGTGTGTGGCTTCCATTAACAACATTGCAAGGCCATACTATGCTGCTGCATAAAGAATCTGGCTCCATATGGTCAGATAAAAGGTTTTCCACCAGAACATCACTGATGGAATAGCTGGTTTGGAGCAGAACATTCTCCCTAATGGATTGCAGTGAAAGAGGTTTCACTGGGACTAGTTGAAGGAATTGTCATTCATACTCCAAACCCTTGTGTTTCAGTAAAACCAAATCAGACTTGAGCAGGGTAGTTAATTCATGTATAGAAACCATCAGAAAGCACCACTGGATGGATACAAGGTCTTACAGTAATATTTGCACACTCCTTTACTACTGCTAAGAAAAGCAGAAGCAGCAGTAACATGCCAAGCCTTTTATTTTAGAGCTGTACTGCAGCACTAGAGCCTGGCACTTTTGCTGCCATTTCCTAAAGATCCCAGGTTCGTTTTGCAGGGATTGCTAACACATGCACCACAAAAGACCAGAGGAGAAGGGCTAACAGGATCATCAATCACTAGCAGGACCCCAGTCTTTGGTGTTGCCAGCAGGACGTGCTCTCCCTAACACTGATCCGAGCTGATGGGAGCCTGTGGCGCCAGCCCGTGTCTGTCCCAGGTATCCAGGAGGGCAGAGAGCAAAGGAGTTGAGCAATGTAACCCCGATACCACCCCTGCTCGACGGCTCAGCAACCCCCCGCACCTCACCCCAATGCGGGCACCCATCCCTCGACCTGCAGCAGCAACTGGGCTTTTACTGCAGCTATTGCCACGGGTTTCAATATCTTCTGGTATTTTTATTGGCATAATTCTCTTTTGCTTTGTCTACCCCTAAACTATTATAGCAAAAAATGTTGAAAGTTTTCCTCTTACACAGTGAAGTACACACCACTGTGTCCTAACCCAGGAGGGTTAAATTATACCAGGAGACCTATACAGACTAGGAATTATCCTAGATTCTTCCCAGTTACTAAGAAGAGAAACATAACTGTAGATCGCTGAAACACTCTTTATCCTGTGGCTTACAGGCAGAATGCATTTCTAATATATATATATATAAAATAGTCATATAACATACAACGTATCAGTTACGTCATAGTTCATATGCTTTTGGCATAAGTGGCTTTAAGTAATATTAAATGTATCTTCTGTCCTTCAGTATCTGATAAGCCACTCTCTCGTAGTTATTTTTGAAGCTATTGATTATCATATTCCCAGCTGCCAGACTGGATATCGTAGTACAGAGGAAAAACCAGGCACCTCTAACTACCCCCTTGAGCTCCCCGTCATGGGCATGACACCTCCTTTGTGACAACAACTCATCTGTGCCCTTAGCCCAGTGAGCAACGAGCCCAAAACCCCACAGCCCAAAGGCAGAGGGTCACATGAGCCCAGCTCAGCTGCCCAAGCCAAAAAATGCTGCCCTGATAAACGTCTTGTGCAAATCGCGCAAGTCCAACTTTGCATTTAAAACGATTTTCATTATATCACTATAATGAGCAGAAAAACATTTACCAAGTGACTGTCATTTAATTACCTTACACCAGAGCTAAATTTAGTGCATTATTTTAAAACTCCACTTGAATTTTTCCAGGAAAGTATGGCATAAATCAGAGCTGAGCTTTATTGAAGCGCCCTTCAGGAAATGGCTTACATTACCTGGAAAATGTACGTTTGGCAGTAAAAGAAATAGAGTTCCCAGTGGAGATAATTTAGAAAAACACTATTTAACAGCCTTCAGCCTAATTCAGGCTTCATAATTTAAAATCTGCAAATTTCGCTTCCTAAAGGGAAGAAGAAGAAAGCAAGCTTGTGAGAAGTAAGCACACAGGGAGCAATCATGGTTTAAATTCAGAGGATTTTTTTTTCCTTTTTGGTATTATATGCTTTGTGAAAGAAGAAAGGAAATTAATTCTTGCAAATAGTCCCATTTGGTCCCCAAAATGCAAAACTGTCTAAGCACTGGCTGAGGATTCCATCTGCAATCATTTTTCTTCATAGGTGCAAACACTTTGCTATATTTATAAGAAAACTAACAATAATTTGCTAGTCCATTAGAAGCAAAAATAAACAGAAAAGCTGTGAAATATGGTTTCTTCAGCTTTCCTGGGTCAACCTATTATTTTCTTCAGCACGTTGCTATTACTGTCAAACCATACCTTTCTATATAGATTTCAGATCATTTTATTCTAGTTACAAAATTAAGACCCAGGCTAACAACGATGGGAGTTAGTGTTTTTTTTAATGCTGTTGGATAGCCTAACAACGCCAAGACTTTGACAGATTGGCTACGGTGCATCTTTTTGTCCAGTTTCACATTAAAACAGTAGTCTTGGCTCTTCTGTCTTAACCCCTTGGTGTCTTTAGAGAGTAACCAGCACATCAGAGGAGAGAGGGATCTACTGGAACCTGCGGCTGCACGAAAGGAAACAAACCTGCAAGGCAGGTCGGAGGGGGAGAAAAGCTTTTATTCCATACCCCAGATTTTCAAAGGCTTTTATGTTTGTTGTTCCTTCCGCTGGCATTATATAGTTTAAAAATAAACACTGAACTTTTAAAAAATAAATGCAGGTTAGGCAAGGAAAGCTATGATAATTTTATTAGGTTTCAAACACTAAATATTTTAAGCCTGACAGCAGTCAGCAACCCCTTTACGTTTCGAAGGGCTGAAAACATGTTTTTCATTTTGTTCTTGAATCACTGCACTATGGGGCCTTCTAGAAATACTCAGTGTTTTACCTGAGATTCTAAAATATAAAATGCTTTTTATATATATAATATGGCTTTACTCATCCCAGGATAAAAGGCAGCAAGAAGATTCATATAGGTTTTGCTGCAACCATTAAATACTTAATTGGCTGTTGTTGAAAGGTACGCCGAGAGCACAGAAATGAGTTCAAACTTTTCTCCTCCACAAACACTGGAGTGTGAGCAGAACCAAAGGACACAGTGATTTTATCTTCCAAAACTGAGCACTGCTGGACAGTACGAGGCTGCACTGCAGGACCTCGACCATGGTTTGGACTGAAAAGCGCTTCCAGGAACTCCAGCCCTACTTCTGTGTTCAAACCATTTTGCCTTGGAGCACCATCGTCTCTTCCCCTTGGCACTCCTACGTTAGCTGGGCTGCAGAAGTGAATTGCAGGATTGGTAGAAAACTTTTATTAAGCTTTTCTGTCTGTTGCTAATGAATCAGCAGTAATCCTCTCTGTCAAGTTAACGCCAAGCCTAGAAAGCTCTGTAAACAACCTTATTAACCAAGTTCTTGGTGCTTGCAGATTGTTAATTCTAGTTAGGAAGAAAAATACCCGCATTAACTTTTTTTTTTTTTTTTTTTCCGGGGGGCGGGGAGGACACATTTTTCTCTGGATGTGAAATCTTTGGGGCTAAGCTATTCATCCAGAGCTGCTCCTCAGACACTTCCTATTTATTTTTTGACATCTTTATTTTTATTATGAACAAGGCATTAAGACTGCACATGAGGAATAAGCAGCTGGAGATCATAAAAATAGCTTTAAACAATGGAAAATAAGTTTTAAAAATACAGGTTACACTCTGAGCTCAACTGCAAACATATTTAGCACAAGCTAAACATTCAGCATCCAAGTCCTCATCATTTATTGCTCATATCCCTTGGGCATCAGCTTCCTGTGTCCCATAAAACTCTGTGAAATCCCAGGCGTTTCATACCTAGGAATGACCTTGTTCCCTTGGGCACAAAACACCACTTGAACAGAACACCTAGCAGAACATTTTTTAGACCGTTTTTCATCTGTAAGCTCAGATGTGCAAAACGCAAATAGAGTATGAAATGCAAATAGCAAAGACCTTGTCTAACATTGTGTTAAAAATTAATGATTAATGCAAAATTAATATAATTATTTTCAGTACCACCAAGCCACATAGCCATAAATAACTAACCTTATCATGAGCACCATCATTTAAATCATCTCTCCCCATCTTATTTTCGCTGACTTTGAAGAATTAGCTTACATTTACCTCAGTGTTTACCTCGGGTCTCTCAATTTTCTGTGCTTCATTTTAAGAGAGCTTCCAGTGTATACACCTCTTTTCTAATCAATAAGAAACGGTCTCTCCTGAGCTGCTACCTATTGCACATATAGATTTTTCAGCGCAGATGTTAAAAATGCTGAACCTCCGCAGAGCGCTGTGTCCATCACACCTGTAGTGAACTGCTGCTGGAAACGGAGAGGAAGGGCAGGCGGAGCAGGCGTGATTGCTTTGAGTCAACGGGGCCAGGAAAACAGGCAACTCGTAATATGAAGAATCGTAACCTTTTCATCATGTGCTGCCTTCAGGTAACTGATAAAACTGCCTGGAAAACATATACAAACTAACAGTGGCAAGTCCATAGTATATAAGGGATACCTATTCCAAAATACAGAAACAGAAATCCTATCCAGTGTCTCTACAGGTGACTACATTTGCTTACATTGTGCTAATGAGTCCTGTTCACATTCTGAAGAGGAAAAAAAAGCACTTATTGACAAAAATGCTCCACGAGTTAGTTTGGGGGTTTGCAGTGCAGGGAGAGCCGCCTTGGGAACTTCATTTCAAACCTCTGGAGCTGAATATTTGCCTGATTTGTTTGGACAGACGTCTGCAGCCTGATCCAGAGCTTCAGGGCCTCTACAGGGAGATTCCTGCTGGCTCTGGCACCCTCCTGCTCAGAGCATTAGGCAGGAACTCTAAAGCACAATTAAACTACTGGTTTTGAATAGCAGCTCTTGAAGTTCTCCTTTCTGCGCAGCAGCACTGCTCTGCTTCCCCCAAACACAGCGACCACAGCCAACCCAGAGGCATTGGCTGATAAATAATAAAGTCTCCTTATATTTTAGAAAAGAGCTTCTAGAACCTCCACGAGATCACTGAGAGAAATAAAGGATACCAAACCAAAAGGGATGGTTCCACTAAGCTCTTTTTCTCCCACTAGACCCATCATTATATCGTACATGGGAGGAAATGAAACTGTGATGTTTTCCCAAGAACCCAACAGAAATGTTTTTTGAGAATTAAAATGGCAGGAAATTAACTGAAAACCAAGATTTCGTTTCATTTGAGCTAGTCCTTCCATGCCCTGTATTTCTTTGCAATTCCAGCTGTTGTGTTGGCTGCAGACTCTCCTGAAGACACATTGTGTGGCCTTCATCTAGTTCCAGACAATTCCCCCCACGAATTAAACCCACTGCAGACACATTATTTGCTACTGTTGACACTCGGGGACAGGCAGTGAGTGAACACAAGAGGATATGTGGGAAGGAAACATGGGAATGCTCTCTAAGACCAGCTCCTCCTCTAGACCAAGGGACTTAGAGGTGCCCGAAGGCAGCAAGATGACCAAGGAGGGTGCCAAGTCCTCCTCAGGAGGAGCGTGGTCCCAACAGCACCGATGAGGCCAGGGCTTCTGCTGAACATGAATGCAGGTGATGGAAAGGCAAAGGTGCTCTTGCTCCGTCCAGACTCAGCTCTGTGAATTTTAATGGAACTCGGATTCCAAAAACTTGCTTTATGTTATATAAATAGTAACGCTCAGGAACATCACTAATACAGCGCACACATTTCTGAGACCAATTCACTGAGTCATCTCTAGAATACATCAAATGAATAAAAAAAGAAAGGCACGACGGAAGGAGAAGAGCACTGTAATAAGTGAAGCTTTGACTTCTATGCATGAGCTTACTTTCAAAGCAGACCTCCCAAGTTTGTACTTTGGCAGGTTTAAGATTCCTGCCTATGCAGTGCTTCAAAAGAAGCTATTTAAGACACCCGAGCCACAAGTGTGTCATTGCTTTGATCTCCAGCTGCACAAAATGCAGGCTTTTAGGCAAAGGCTTTACACTGGAGTGAATATGTTTCCCTACCAAATCAAGCTGGGACTGTAGCATTTACCCATGAGCATGTTTTTGAATGCTAAGAAATACCTGGGACTGGCCTCATCTCTTTCTGTGCACATTACATTAGCTGACATCAGGGTTAAGGGACCACTGCAGATCTTCAGTATTTCCTTTTCCTCCCCATCACTGGCCCTTTTTCCACAGCAAGGCAGCACATAAGCCGTTTTAAATGCATTTATGTGTGCGTGTTCACATGCCGCTGACTCTCCAGGTATTTATTTTATTGAGATTCGTCGCACTGAGGTTAATTACTTATTATAACATGGACGTTATTACACATCAGTTGTGATAATGTAATGTTGAGCCACCTTCTCATTTATATTAGACTTCACTTAACCCTTAGGAAAGTCTAAGAGGGTCACAAGGCAAAAATAAATACCAGGGAGCCATTTTGTGTAATTACGGTAAGTAAGGGCATTTGTACACCAATCTTGACAATAATTGCAAAGGTAATAGTTAAATATCAGAGTGCTGGTATAAAGCAGCTCTACTGAAAACACTGGAATTATTACAAGTCTGTGCACTTCTACACGAGATCAAAATACTGCTTCTACACTCCTCTCCATAAATCTTATCATTTGCTGACTTTGAATATGAAAATAGGAAGTTACCAGGCTAGTGAAAATTGGAATGGAATTTTTTTAAAAGAATAATGTTCGTATATTAGAACCGCTGTTGCCTTCTAGTCCTTTCTAGCTTTTGTTCATAAAGTCATTTCTTAGCAGCCTATCATGAACTAAAAACATGGAACTGTAAATTTTTGCTTTTAACAACATCCTAAGATTTTCTTTTATCTTTCTGACTAGACAAGAATAACTCAGTTATTCTTTGCTTTCTGTTAGATCTTTGTATTTATATTTCAGGCATATTTCTCACTGCAGTTTTCTAACATTTCTCCACCTTTTTGAACACAGATACCACCTAATGGTGTTTAATAAATTATAACTACCCAGGAATTAGAGGGACATTTCCTGCTAAGCTGTCTTTAAGTGAAATACCGTGAATCAGCAAGGGTTACTTCAGCAGGCAAGCTAAAAAAGTTCTCACATACCTTAACGACAACTCCAGGGTGAGAATGAACTGGTCAGCACCTGCCAGGTACAATCCTGTTGCCCCCAAAGAAGAGCAGGGTCCTTTACGCAATGCAGAAATGCCTAAAAGATGGATAAAGGACAAACCTCAGAGATCATTTCTGTGCACTTCTGGAGGCCTTTTCTTGTCCTTAGAACTTGTCTTTAGCCTTTGGTAAAGGTTAACAAGCTCACAAGGCAGAGAAGCAGTATGTTCTGTTGTGGATTTCTAACCCACAATCTAACGTTTAAGGGAAGCAAACAAAGATATAAACAGCTGCAGCTCAATGTGTATTAAAAATATATACCATGACTCCCAAAGCAATATGTTGGAGCTGGGGAATTCAGGTAATTATTAAACTTCTAAAAGAAGAGAGGAAGAATAAAGATGATAGAAGATGATAAAACTTGGGAATGACAGACTTGTTTTTATCTTAGTCAGGACTAGAGAGGATATGGAGGAACCTCAGACTCACGCAGTAAAACTAGGAAATTATGCAACTCAAAGCTGAAGGATGTGTAATTCACACTGGAAATACTGAACCGAGTTGCTCAGGGACGGGAGAGATTAGCGAGCGAATGCAGCGTTCCAGCAGAAGCACCAACTCGCAGGTTGCCCTGCACTGCCGTCCCGGTGCTAGCAGTGCCCAAAGACACAGACAAGGTGCGAAATAAAGTGATAATGGAAGAGCATATGGAGTAAATTAACGCCTTAATGGCACTTCTTCATCCAGAATAAAGTGCCACACAGTACCTAGGTGGTCTCTTTAAGCAGAACAATTTAAAAGTTCCTCTCCTGCTCCTCCCTCCTCAAAAAGCTTGGACTATTTTCCAGCGCATATTAATGTGTAATTTCAGGAAAATATTTTTAATATTTGGAAGCACAGAATTTCTATTGCTGTTTTTTTTTTTTTGCAAAAAAATCCCTTATAAGATTATACTTTATCTCTCTCTTTTTTATTTCCAGATTTTCAAAAATCAGGAAATATTTTACACATTTTGACTAAACAACACAGACAACTGAAATAATTTTAACTAAATGACAGAAGAGAGAGGCCTAACCTGAATTTGATATAGAAGCTCTGAAAACCTGAAAAATATTCAACAAGGTTTTAGCCAGTTTAATACATGCATCCCAATCACAGACCCACCTCTAAACACACAGCCTTTCAACTGCATCATAGTTTTCCTTCATCTGAACTATAAAAATTCTTTAAGAAAAATATAGCTGCTGGGAAGCAAATTCAGAAGTACAATAAAATCCAGAGCTGCTTTGGGGAGCGCGTCCTGGCCGCCCACGCGGGACCCCATCCCAGGCTGAGCTCGCGTTGCACACAGCACATTGGGTGCTCCTGATAGCAAAGATTCTAAAGTAGCATCCTTGAATATTCAAGAAAAATACTAAAAAGAGTAGAGCAATATCATTTATTTTGCCTAGGTGCTTTTCCTCTGCTTCCCGATCCAGAAAAAACAATAGTATTAAGGAAAAAGAATTTGATATCAGAATGTAGATTCTTTTTCGTTTTTGCCTAAAGAATACTGTATTTTAGCTCGTCTCTACAATATGCAAAAAGTCTGTTTCTTCTTCTCTGTTGGAGTACAATTAAGCAAATAAGTAGAATATTATTAGAATAAAATTGGGGCTCTTAGGCTGCATACCCTTCCCTGGGTGGCCAGGCAGTTTCTGCTTGAGGTAGGCATTAAGGGTTGAAGTAAACAAATAACAGAAAGCCAAAAAGCCCAAGTGCACTTATTATGATTTGAGTTACAGTAATGGACGTGCAGTGATGAACCAAGACACAAGGAGTCTCCTGGAGCAAATGGAGCCTCCGCTTCACACTGGGGCCACCAGTCTGGACAGACTTCAGTTGTCCTAGACCACAATTACTTAAATTACACCTGCAGCTGCCTTTTTTTTTTTTGGTTCCATCTCATAAACTAAATTTCCATTTCTTTAAAACAAAAAGCTGAGAACATCACAGATGTGGTAGAATTTAGCACTGCAGTTTGAATTTGCCTTGCAGCAAAGCCTACGGCCAAGTTCAGGTGTCCTGCTTTTACACTCATCGCGATGCTGAGCCTTGAAGTTTCTCTTGCCAAACTGGAGAACGATACAGTTTGGATTTCTCAATTAACACCCCAGGAGAAGAGGTCACTGCTGTTTTCAGTGACTTCTAAAGAGTCTTTGTGGGGAGAAAAGCTTGTGCCTTTCTCCATCCCTGAGCTGACGTGCAGGAAAAAAACTTCCATTTTTTCACCCGAGTTCGGTCTACAGAGACCCTGTGTTTCCCACTGGGTGCGGGATATGGTGCAACTACATATTCTAGTCCAGTAAAGCATCGAGATCAAAAGCTTGCAAGGTTTAGCAATCATTCACTGTCCTGATGCTGAATATTATTTTATAATATAGCTAGTAATTGGTTGCAACTGTGTCCACAGCAGAATTACTTCAGTGGTAATCCATTAGCAGCTGTACCATGAAATTCAGTGGGCAACACTGTATTGTTAGATATAAAAGAATAATGCATAATACTGAATTACAGATTGAGAAAGTAAAATATATACACACACACAGATTTGTGGTATCCATTAGATATAATTCCATCACCAGTTACCTAATTATATTGTTTTTCTCATTCTAGTCTTGCATATATTCCTGCATCCCGTTAAGCATGTGGCTATCTAGTCTCCTGAGGGATCACACAGCCTCCAAAGCAGCCTGGTGCTGGCCTGCTCTGCAAGCAAACAGCTCTTTGCTCTGCCTCTTTTCCTGCTGTTGCTGCACTGTCCTACCGGGCACAGGGGAACAGCAGCGCTTTGCCCTGGGCTTGCAGACACGGCATCCCCACGGGAGGAGCAGGCTGCGTTTTTAGGAGCCAGCCCGCTAAGCCGCGCTCAGACGAGCCCTGGGGTAGTCCCACCGCCTCACTTGGGATTTCGTATCTGTTCTTGCCTGGCTTGGTTGCTTCCATTAGTGTAGAGCAAAAGGCATCCAGGCTGAAATGACATATTTGCTCTCTGCTGAGCAAGAGCCATAACATCCCTTGGCAAAGAATTAAATCAACCACCTTGTGCTGAGTCACAAGCAGAAAACTGTTCTCCTCTACACCAGAAACGACGTTCCAAGGCTCTTCTAGAGAAGACCAGGATGTGAGATATGACAGAACTGTGGGAAATCATCCATCTAACGAGTTGAGCTGGTAATAAATGAAAAATAGGAGGAACTACATTGCAAACACACACTGCAAAGAATAAGGCTGAGGGTTTTCCCTCCCCCCTACACAGAAACATCACCTCAGGGCCCTTTTATCATCATTTTTGTGTTGTTACAGACTCAGATTAGCCCCAAGGAAGGGTGGCAAGTTTACAGCTCAGCCCAGGATCCCGACGGCCGATGCATTTGTACTGTGGTTGCACCCGAGCAAAACCTGTGTTCAAGAGATGCCAAAAGCAGGCAACTCCGACAGCTGCTGGAGAAGGTAAGTCTTCCCAACACCTGTCTCCGTTCCCTCATTAAGATTCCCATGGAAATCAGCTACTTCTGCTCTTTAATATATAATAGCAGATACAAGAGTTATGCAAGAGTTACCAATCATAAAATGTAGGCCTAAAATGTATTTTTCAGCATATGTTTTTTCAATACTTTTTGATCCATAGAAAAACAATGCCAGTGCCAGCATAGTGCCAGATCCTGCAACTTTTCCCTCCGTAAATCTCTGAGCTTGAGCAGAGGCTCAGCTTCTAAAGGAACCCATAGCATGAGGTTCTGCTAAATTGGACATGTATCAAACACAAACAATCCTCATCTCAAATGAAAGCGGAAGTGTAAAGATCAGGGGGCACGTTTGCTCCTGGCACAAAACTTCAGCCACCTCTCCTTGCCCTCACCTCCTCTCTACAGACTATTAAGAGCTTTTAATGAACCATTTTATCATCTCAGCAGCCTGGGGAAATAAGCCATCCTCCTCCTTTCCCCAGCTAAATTCATTATATTTTTCCTGTGGTCAGACTCGGGGAGGGTAGAGGCTTACGCCACCCAAACAGTAGTTTAAACCTGACACAAATCTCAACCAAACTGAATTACTGCCCTGCCACTTACTAGGCATGACAGGAGATAGAGGTCAGGATTAGCCCTGACTCAATAAGCGTTCTGTGACTGCCGACATTAAAAATTAAGTTCTTATGTTTCTAAGTATGTCTGTGAGCATATTGAGTTCCCGAAGCAAATCGAGCAAACGTGCACCTCGTGCAAACTCCGAGCAGGTTCTTATCTCACCTCTAGCTCTACCACTGCAGTCAGCTTGGGTGCGACACAGACCCGAACGCTCGCTTCTCCCTTCAATGCAGTTTTCACCCACGGAGACAACTTGATATTTTATCTCCTTACAAAATCATAGCCAAACACCCGTCCAACAATGGGACCACCCATGCTCTGTGCTTGGGAGAAAAGTCACCCCGCAGAGCACGTCCTGCAGGACAGGCAGCAGCGGGAGAAGGACAAATCGATGCCAGGGATAGAGCAGCCTCTGCTGATCCCAACTCCGTAGCGGGGCTGGAAGGGCCTCTCCCTCTCTCCTCCCCTTCCCCTCTAAGGTCGGGTTTGGCCCCACTCTGCAGTTCGGGAATTTCCAAGCACGTCTTATTGCCTGCCATTTAACTGCCTAACCAGGGGAAAAAAAAAATAAAAGCAACAAAAAGTGCATTTAGAGGATGTTCTTCTTTAACAGGTTCAGAATATGTCCCAATCTATCGAAGTTTTAAATCTACGGACTCAGAGGGACTTCCAGTATGTTTTAAAAATGGAAACACAAATGAAAGGGCTGAAGGCCAAGTTTCGGCAAATTGAAGATGATCGGAAGACACTAATGACAAAGCACTTTCAAGTAGGTTTTATTTTTAACGCTAACTCTGAAAGCCTGCTGCCAGCAATGTACTAAGCAGCAATGCATGGACTGCTAAGATCTCAGCTTGAAACGCTCGCACAAAGGCGATATTAAAAGGAAAAGCGTAATAAAGCTCCCTTTATGATGATAATCTTTTACTCTGTTTAATAATTGTAATAGGGAATAGCCATTAATTATTAAGACATTACAGAAATGTCACCATAAACAGCTTCCTGTTTTCTTCTGTATCAATGTGCATGTCACACTGAGAAATGTATATTCATGCAAGCTGCGGTGATAAATGTGGCGATGCCACGGAATTAATAGCAACCAGCCAGAGCGCTCTGCAGTTCTGCCGCTGCCTGACATTTAGTGCAGCTGAAGGGAAGAAAGCCTGCAATAAATCAGGTTATTGTAATTTTTATCCAGTACAATTAAGATGTAATTTCGTGTTTGAAGGTTTGCTATTTCGGGTTTGGGATAAGGGAGGAGGGAAATCAACCCTGGCCACATTTGTGTGATTAAAAAAGGACTTCCCAGGAATTTTAATGACAAGAGAAAGCACAAGGCAATCTTTTTGCAAGGAAGGGGGGGTTGCAGAGATTAAAAAATAGGATTGTGTATTCTGAAAATGCTATCTGAAATGCTTTTAAAGACAAAATATTACAAGAGCATATTGAAGTACTTCACATAGCAAGTCTGATAAATGGCTCTTTCAAGGCGGCAAGAAAGCCAGGAAGGATCTAGGAGATAAATTCTGAGGATTAAATTCAGTTAAGCTGATAGATATTTTGAAGTGTTCCTGAATACCAACACAATTATGGACTCAATTTTTTCATCAGTGCCAAAGTTAGACACCTAAATCAGCAAGTACATAGCTAAGGGGTCCAATTTATTCTTCAGATCCATTGAATATCTTAATTATGTGAGGAATTAAGTGTACTAATGGCCTGACTACAGAACTTCATTGCCTATTGTTATCCTTCTTAGTTTTGCTTAGGGTTTGAGTAAATACCCTCAGACATTTTTCAGACAGCAGGAAATGCCTCCAACTTTTCTTTCTTCAGAGCTCTTCACACTAGTATGGGGCAGTTATGCCTTCTGCATTCCCACTGTAGTTTTCCTTGGGTACAAAATACCAAAATTTGAATGTCTGATCGAGGATGTCAAAGGCAGCAGCATTCAGCACCACTCTAACCTTTTAAACGTTCGATACTCGCATTGGCCAGTCATTTAGCTTCCGTCTGACAATCTGGCAGGAGTCTAAAACAGATTCCCAACCAATCAAATTATGGAATAATTTAAAAGGTCAACACGATACAATTTGCTGCTGCCTTTCCAAAATTTGATCTACTAAAATCCCAGGGCTTTATCTTGCCTGAGACAAAGCTACTCACTGCACACATAGCATCAGTCCTCACGCCAGCAAGCCTGGGGTGGTAGATATGCTTTGGCACCTATCAGTGCTGTACCCGTTATCACAGCACCAGGCGAAGAGTGCCAGCAGATTCCAAGAAAACAATCATCTCTCACGAAAATGCCCGTAAATTCAGGATGTCCTTTACCAAGGGAAACGTTCCAGCACTGTGGTTGCATGCTGATGAGAACCGACGAGCACAAAGTAGGTCTGCACCACACTTGAGCGTACAGTCATATCAGTATTCATGCCAGGCACAACATCCCTGATGCTCCCCAAAGTTAGAGTAGTTTGGTCAAAAGAAACTTCATTTAGCATAAAGCCCATAAAACATAAATTACCCTTAATAATTCTCTTAAAGACTTTATCTTGCTGATTTTTTACAAGCTCTGTTCTTTTCTACCCACCATGGTTTAACAATGATTTTTGAACCAGAACCTAAATTCATTTCAAAATTAAATACCAAATATATTGGATTCCAGAGCTCTAAATCACCTAATCTTTTGTCATCACATGCAACATAACTATTCTATATATTCTATAAATTAGGTTCACGTTTTCAACAAGATCAGTCCAATAAGAATAGTTCCAAGAGGAGATAAAACTGCCTCTCCACTTCTTTCTGTTCAGTAACGCCGCTAGCCCACCACAGCTGGAAAGCCCCTTGAAAACACCACCAGAGATACACAGGGAACTCCCGATACTCTTAGGTCCACTTCTAACGATATATATGCGGTATTTTACACGCAGGTCATCTCAGTAGTGACGGGGCTAACCTGGCACCATTTCAGCTCTCTCCTGCTTTCTCTTCTCTCTGCTGACTCTTCTTTAAGATTTATTTTCTAACCCCTTCAGTAGCCTCTCCCAGGGCATCCCCGGCGGTACCCAGGGTCTGATCGCACAAATGCTGGCACCTGACACAAATCTCCGTTTCCACCTTTCTCTCCCTCTGCCCAGGCTTGCACCTCCTCTGCTCCCTCTGGCACTTGCTCACCAAAGCCCTGCTGTTTTCTCAAACTGCAAGCAGAAATGCAAATCTTTCTACACAGCTCTATAGGCAAACCTGCATGCTTTTCATAAAGCAACACCTAGGAAAAAAGGAAAAAAACCCTTAAACTAGCTAAACTAATTAACAAAGTCTCTAAGATTAGCACTTTAAAAAATTAATAGCTCAGTATTTTTAAGGCATAAAAAAATAACAGTTCACCAGCTAGCGCAGCACTGTAAAACACCACTGTCATCCCTGCTTGTCTCTGTGTTCAGGACTAATCACCTTCTCTCCTGAAAAATCCCGGGGCTTTTGCACCCTGGGGATGCAAAGTCAGGCCTGCAAGAGGTCTGCTTGGAGCCTCTTGAAGGTATTTGCACAAGAAACTGGCTGTTCTCTCATGTATTTTATCCAGCACTTACTGTCCTTAATCCGAAAGTTTCTAGGACTTCCACAATAAGCTAATAGATCTATATATTAAAAAAAAAAACATGATTTTAAGAATCATGTAGAAATAGTATAATCGTGGGAGTTAGAGGATTCGACTCTTTTAAACTGCTCTAATGCCCGTCTGATTGCCTCTTACAGGAGCTGAAGGAAAAGATGGATGAGCTCCTGCCACTGATCCCAGTTCTGGAGCAATACAAAACCGATGCCAAACTGATCACCCAGTTCAAGGAGGAGATTAGGAACCTGTCCGCTGTTCTCACTGGGATTCAGGAGGAAATCGGTGCCTACGACTACGACGAACTACACCAGCGGGTGCTCAGTTTAGAAACGAGGCTGCGAGACTGCATGAAGAAACTCAGTAAGTTAACAATTTCTTGTCAAATTTGGTCGCTCTTGCATAACTATCGTTACTAAGTGCCAACCTTAATTTCCATTTTCCAAGTAGGGGCAATCAGTAAGTACCTACTCTACAGCCGGGATGCAAAGTTTCCCCTTAACCTGATATTTAAAGGCAGGGACAAAGCACACAGCAGCTCTCAGGTGCAGACTAGTCCACGAGGAAATCCAGCATTCCTTCTGTTCCGAGAAACCAGAGCAGACCACTAGCAGAACTGGGAGTTCTGCCGCCAGCAATCCAGCCCCTTTTGTGAGAAGTAAACATTTTACAAGTTAAAAGTGAAACCAAATAAAATAGGAATTACAAAGTTCAACCCTGGGGGTCAATGTCTCTGTTACCAAGTTGGGGATGTGCTTTTAAAAGCTACACATAACATGAAGCTTGTTTTTAAGGTAATAAGCAGCACCACTTGGCTTCTGTGAGGCAACAGAATAAGAAAAAGCATCTAAATTGGGTTATCCTCTTAAACGATTTATTTTCTTTTTCCTTATGTGCCACTAGAAAAAGCCTAGCAGAGATGGGCAAAAAGACATGGAAGTTTTTCAAACACAGCACCCTCATGACCCCCTTTTCCCCTCACTAGCGCGTTCCTCACTGCCGGAAGACACCGGCAGTCACGAGGGCTGCACTGCAATGACGCAGCAAACAGGAAAATAACTATAAAGACACAATATATTCCTCAATGTTCCAGTATGTGTATTAGGGAAAAAAAAAAATCTCATCTTTGATGACTATTTTTCTTCCTTGCTTTCATGGTGTGTACTTACTTGTAACACTGAGCAGTCAACTACAGCAGGGGATACATTTTAAGCATCGAATGACCAGGTTTATTGAGAGATGCTCTTCTCAGATTCTTGCCTTTTATTTCCTAATTATGTTCCCAGTTTTCCCCTTTCTTCCTGTTCTGCAAGTGAGAGATAAAAATATATATATAAATTATGGATGTTAACAATAGAAAAATATTTGTACAACATAGACTACTGTACACCCTCATGTCCCTAATGCACTTGTGCCGCAGGTTCTGGCTTGAATCATCAGAGATTTTTGCCAAGTTTCCCAATACAATTTTCTAACCACTATGTGTACTAGCTCTTCTGTCATTCTTCTTCCATGAGGTGTTATTCAGCAATACAGCTGCTGTATGATGCATTATTTATTCGGTCGTGGCCACTTTAAAGGGATCTTCCATCTGCGCTGGCATCCCCTGCACGAGTCATTAGCAGTTTGCTACTGCTGCTTGCCACTGAGCAGTTTTCTTACTTTCACTCAAATTTAATGATTACTGTAGCAGTTGTGATGAGTCAGAGTTGTTCCCTTTCCCCAGAACAGAATAGAATCCAAGTTGAAGGTGCTAAAAATAAATGGCCACAGACCTTTAAAAGGGTATATGCTATTAAATACGTAGGAAGATAGTGGAGGAGCATAACTGCCCATACAACAAATTTGCATGTACTTATGCAAATGTGGATCTTCAGAAGGTAGACATGGGAGGTATGTGCATGCAGAAGAAAATACAGGTTGTGCTTTATTTGGGACTCATATTTTGGTTCTAATCTACTTCATAAATCGGAAGAGAGAGAGAGATGTCTAGCGTTCATGTGAAGCCAAAACTCTCTGCCAACCACTGCTTCTGAAACATGAAAAAGTAATTAGAGTAGATACACACTGGATTCATTTGTAGCTACATCTAATTATAATGTAGAGTCTAAAAAACATTTTTCCTTAGGAATTGAAAAGTAGAACATTGTATTTAGCCAAAGAAATGCTGTTACCTCATGGCAAAAGAATGCAGGAACTTACAGATTTACTGATGCTTGCACCACCACAGCATCTTTCCCTTCAGGGAAATATATCAGTTACTACAAATCTCTTCAAAGGAGATAAATATTATCTTCATTTGGAATATAAAGAAACAAAAAGACAAGAAGTCACTTTTCCCAAAATTACACAGCAAGACATTACACACTTCAAGCCAAATCCACAGGCCTCCTCTTAGCAAGCTCTAATAAGCAGGTGATGTTTTCTGGATTCACACTAGGTAGAAGAGCAATACACCCATTAAGTAAGAAGTAATTCTGTTATAAAGTAATGTTGCCACAAAAATGTTGATCATAAGGAGGGAAGCAAAAGAAGCAAAGCACATGGAACTGGCCTGTGCACACTGAAAAAAAACACTCACTTCATTTTCCCCTGTTCATTACCTACAATAAAATAGAATAATAATCCATTACAGGAGGTTCTTTCAGTTGAGATACATTTTATTTCCCTTGCAAATCCTTCAATATTTCATACATTTGCTCACTTATATCCCGAAATTTATATAGCAGCTATCAGTATTCACTGACAACAAGAGTGGGAAGACCAACTACCCTTTCCTACCTGCTTTTAAAATACCTTCCTGCCCAAGTGGTCTTTACAACCTTCCCTGATATTTGCTGCCTTGGGAGCAAGCTTTCAGATGCATCCTGTCCCGCAGTCTTTCCCAGACTACAGAGGCAGCCCAGCTGCCCTTTTTTTTTTTATTTACTTTACATAAAAATACCTGCCTGAATCTGTGCATCTCAGCTTCTTTAGTATCAGCACAGGAAAGCACAAACAGTCCTACTAAGTCCATGGTGGAGAATGTGGGTAAAATAGAGCCAAGCCACAAACACCCAGGCTGAACACTGTGTGACATCCTTTGCACTGTGTCATTTAGGATGGATGAACACTCCAGGGTTGGATTTTCTGGTTAATAACTGTTAATGATTGGGATTTTCTAACTTGGGGAGATACTGCTTAGCAGTCAAGGTGAGGAGGCCATCAGTGAGCTTCAATTCACCGCACCCTAAGAGTGTGCGACCACATCTGAAACTTTCTGTGTTGGAAAAAAAACATCTAGAAAACTCACAAAAGCTTTTTTTGTGTGTGGTTTCTGAACGTTTCTGTACCTCCTAACATTTCTTAGTATAGTGATGCATATGACCTACCTTCTCATTACCATCTGGTCCTTCTGGCTGGGAATGGAAGAGTAGAGGCTGTAGCCAGAATTTTCTTTCTTTCTTTTTTTTTTTTTTTTTTAACCAGTAAAAGAAAAGCTTTCCAGCTATGACAGGGGTCAGTTCCACATCATCCTACGTTCCCTTTTCCCGGAAGGAAAACCAAACAACAGCCACCACACGAAAAAAAGAGCTTTTGGCCATGCAAAGAAATGCAGAGGCCAGTTTTAATTCTCAGGCATTTCACTGTTACGGAAAATTCATGTGGCAGATGGCTTTTCTGCTTCACTGAGATCTTTCCCAACTGTATTTCCAAATTCACAAACAGTAAATATTGTTATGGGGAAAAATAGTAATACCTTGCTCATAGAAGTCCTCTGTCACAAGTTATTTAATGAAAAGGAATTTGTGGATAGGAAGATGCAGCAGCAATAAAACAAGAAGTCATAGATGTCAAATATGGTAATAACTGCAAACCTGTTACTCAATTTCGGTTGGTGGGAGGACACCGGAGGAGATAATTTTACCGTTTCCTCTGTGGCACATGCACACTGGCCACCAAGTCTGTGTTCCAGACCTGTTTTAGGAAAAAAAAATAATTTTTTCTACCTTGTTTCTAAAGGAAACAGGAAAATTTTGTTTTGTATCTGATGAGTTTCAGCAGCAGGAGCTCCTTTATTCTCACTGCAGAGGAAAACAGAGGGAGCACCAATTTTTTTTTTTTTTTTGTAGTTTTGAGCCAAATAATTCAAAGATTTTTGTTGGTCGGTTGGTTGGTTTTTCATTAGGTGCCATTCTGGTTCAAAATAACGCCCTATAAGTGGCCACAGAAAACCAGCAAAGGGAAGGAAAGCTTGGAGCGGACAGGACTCCTGCAGTTCCCACCGTCCAGGCAGAGCTGCTGCTTTAGGGATGCTTTAAGAGTCATTTACCAAAGGAAACTTCTCTTTATAAAGTCACCATCACTAATTATTTCAGGGTAAAACAGATCAATAAACTGCATTTTGAAGCAACATGCCATCAAAACGATGTGCTATTCATTTGGAATAAATGACTTGCTTGAATAGCAATTCAGCAGCACTTCGGCACAGAGAGCACGCTTGCAACTTTATAATGAGCTAAACCATAAACGACCCCCGTTCTGCCAATACCTCCCAGTTCTGCTATAACAAATGGGTGAAGACATTTGAAGGGAAGGCTCCAGGAAACAGCACTGAATATTTGCAAGCAGCGTAGCAGGAAAACAACACTCAGCGTGCCACACTAGCAGCACGAGCTTCCAAAAAATTCCTATATAAAAGCATCTTGTAACGTGGTAAGGAACTGGGGAAAAACATGCAAGATTCTTCTAAAATCTCAGCGAAAGGTTGCAGGATGCATCCACTGAGACACGTAAATAAAAACGCCTTTAGAGAGCCCCAGGAAGCAGGCTGAGGTCTCGGCACGCGCTCCCTCGGCCTCGCCGCAGCCCATTTCTGCGGTGCGAAGGGGACGTCCCCGAGCTGTCCCCGCAGCGTCACCCGCGCTCGCCGACCCGAGCAGCCTGGCACAACGCGTCCCCCGCCAGCCAGGGAAGGCAGGGAGCCCGGGCACGACGCGACCTTCTCCTCTGAACTGAATAAATTCACTCTCCAAATTGTATACGCTTTGTCTGTCACATTTCCTGGATGGATTGTGTTATACGCGACAGCACAACCATGGATCAGGGACAAGTACTTATTTTTAAATTAAACGAAGGGAAATGCACTGCTTTTTTACATTCATATGGAAAATCTTTTCCTCAGCAACATGCTATCTCACTTAATCACCTACCCCTCCGTGTGATATTAAGCCCTTCAGCAAACAAATGCATTGACCCGGAGCTTGCTGCTAATGGGTCTGTTATTAATGTCTCCTAAAATATAGATTTTTGGATTGTTAGGAAGGTCACCACTCAAGATCATATTGACTCTCATGATTTCCTCCCAGACAGCCTAATACAAGGCAGCGGAACGGATCAAAGCCGGCTCAGAGCCACATTTGCAGAAAATACTCTCACCTTTATGTTCTAACGTCAGGCCGGTCCTAGGATGGAGTGTGGGCATGGACGAGCCCTGTGTGCAACTGCAGCAGGGCCAGACATGGGCACGGGGGCACCCACTCCCCCATCGCACATTTTCCTGGTCTACTCCTAAGCTTCTTGTTACCCTGGTCAACTCTAATGTTTTCCTGACCCTCTGGAGATCTAAATTAGGGAGATTTTATGTCTTCTTTTTATTTCATCTTATTAAATGTATCTGGAAAGATATTCTACCAGGTTATATTCATGCCCAGAAAGTGTATATTTTTATATATTTTAAAGCACGGATAGACAAATAATATTTATTAGGTTTTTTTTAGGTTTTTACCTGTGTTACTCGCTACAGAAAAGTTCCTACTGTGAAGATGACAGTCCATCTTTAATGTAAGCCTGAATCCCCTGGAGCCGCTACTTAATTTAGAGCAATGGGTCTTGTGCTCTGAGTGATGCCAAGGAGAGCTGTGTAATTGTTTGCATTAATGCATTTGTTTTTTTCTTTTTTAATTTCAGCATGTGGCAAGTTGATGAAAATTACAGGCCCCATTACAGTCAAGATATCTGGAACTCGATTTGGAGCCTGGATGACAGATCCGTTAGCATCAGAGAAAAATAACCGAGTATGTTAAAATACTAAATACCTTTGTGTCCTTGCATTATAATCACCTGAGAAGACAATTTTTTCTTTTCCTTAGGTCACACTTGCAAGCAGATTTCTTGCACTTCCATCATTTTCACTGTTTAACATCTTTAGAAAGAAAACTAAAGAATTTGTGTCAAAATATTCAAAGACAAAAGTCAGCTAAGCTTAACTGTGCCATTTCCTTAAGCTCTTTTGTGGATGATGCATGCTTATCTGATACTCCTCTGAGATAAACTAAAGAGAGAAAAGGCAAAAGAAATGAAAGACAAATAGGAGAAAATGGTTCCTAAAAACTCTACCGGTTTCATCACTGCTGTACTTGGTTTCTTTCATCAAAATTCACTGGTTTTCACTGACTAGAGGTTCAGCTGAAGAAAATGCAACCAAATCTATTCACAAGCTCTAATCTATTCATAAGACCAAGCTTAGCTCACACAACATTTGCTCTCTCAGATTTTTAATCTCTGGGAATATCTTTAAGAAAGCCCCATATAGCAGAGACTTAAGTATTAAACAATCTGAAATTCATCTGAAATTGCAGAAACTATCATTTTAATAGTCGCCTAGAGAGTTCACTTTTATAGGTAAGTTCCCATTCAGAAATTCTAGAGTTCCTCATGATCCGCTGGCATAAAAGCTAACAGTATTGCCCGGTGCTAGCCTTCTACATGCCTAAAAGCCTTTCCTGGCTTTCTAGCGTAACATATCAGTCAGGCAGTCACATAGCCACGTATCAGGGATTGCATTCCAGATGTTCACCTCCAATCTCTGCTCTCCCTCCAGGTCTGGTACATGGATGGCTATACCAACAATAAAATCGTCCGCGAATACAAGTCAATCGCAGACTTTGTGAGCGGGGCCGAGTCAAGGACATACAACCTCCCCTTCAAATGGGCAGGGACCAACCACGTCGTCTACAACGGCTCCCTCTACTTCAACAAGTACCAGAGCAACATCATCATCAAGTACAGCTTCGACACGGGCCGCGTGCTGGCGCAGCGCAGCCTCGAGTACGCCGGCTTTCACAACGTCTACCCCTACACGTGGGGCGGCTTCTCCGACATCGACCTGATGGCCGACGAGCTGGGGCTCTGGGCCGTCTACGCCACCAACCAGAACGCCGGCAACATCGTCATCAGCCAGCTCAACCCGGACACGCTGGAGGTGCTCAAGAGCTGGAGCACGGGCTACCCCAAGAGGAGCGCCGGAGAATCCTTCATGATCTGTGGCACCCTGTACGTTACTAACTCGCACTTAACGGGAGCCAAGGTCTACTACTCCTATTCCACAAAAACCTCCACGTACGAGTACACGGACATTCCGTTCCATAACCAGTATTTTCATATATCCATGCTTGACTACAACGCAAGAGATAGAGCTCTCTATGCCTGGAATAACGGACATCAAGTCCTGTTCAATGTCACTCTTTTCCACGTCATTAAGACTGAAGATGACACATAATTTTCTTCCCCTCTCCTCACCCCTGTTCAGAACATGTCATTTGTGATAACTCTAAAGCATCCATCCCTCTAGGTTTCTTTTAATTTCCTGTTTTTAATCCACTAAAGGAAAACATTTTCTACCATACAATGCATTTCTAACACTGCTGAGCCTGTCAAAAAGACCTGTTGGAAATAAAAGCATCTTAACTCATGATTCTACAAGGTCTGCCAAGGCCTTGTCATGAAAAGCACTAAAGAGAGTTTAAGTGGCTAAAGACATAGTTTTAAAAAGATTATGACCTGCCTTATATTAGAGTCAGAGACTAATGGTGGCTTAAATGCATGAATGTCTTTTTTACCTCATCTTTTTTTTTTTTTCATCTATATATTGCTCAACTTAAGGAATTTTTTTTTGGTTGCAATCTGACACAAATTGCACATCATATTTCTTCTTTTATTTATTCCAAACGAAAGACTTAGAGACTTAATTTACTTAAACATGGAGTTCAGTTCATTTTGCCATCACCCAACTTCAGATGTGGTGCTGTACAGTATGTTTTTAACTCTCTTGCAAACATTTTATTGACAATATGTATTTCTACCATTGTAACCACCATTGTGCAATTGTATCTCTTCACTTATGTGAAAGTAAACTAAGTACTATTTTTTATAAAATATACTGCAGCTTAATTGCAGTTCTGGCTATGGGTCAATCTGAGGTGGTAAATCTGAGACATAGCTCTGGGTGAGACAGATCAATGGTTTGTTAGACGCGTGAGACCCATTCTCAGCTGCGGTGGAGAGAACGTTTCCCATCCCTGCTTGGTACTTACCAGCAAACCTGCAGCCCCAACACCTAACACCAATCTGGCTTTGCAATTCAGCACATCCCCCGATTCTACCTCGCTCTTTTCCCTCCATCATTTTCTTTCCCTCCTTGAAGCTCTCTCCTTGGGGGCTGCCCAAGGGGGCTCTGCGGGTGGTACCAGGGCTTCCAGGTTCAATGTCCACCCAGGCCCCGTGGCTGCCTCTCTCCTAGGGCAGCGAGGAATAGATGTGCAGGACAAGCCTGCACATCTAAGTCGCCCATAACACCATCGTGCAGACCCACTGACAAAGGGCTTCTCTGGGACAGCAGGAGTTAGGTGGGAGAAAATAAATACCCAAATAAATAATAAAAGAGGATGAGATCCAAAGCCAAAATGACCAGGCATTTTGGCAGATCTATCTGAAGCCATTTCAGCTGTTCTTCCAACAAACCAGCTGATACCCACTCAAGTCCCAAGAACATTTGCATTACTATAAACACATCTGTCTACTTAAATATACTTTACAATGTATGCTCATTAGGAGTTGCACAACAAAACATTTATTTTCCACATTGTCTGCAAGGCCTAAAAAGGTGAAAAAAAATCCCTCCAACAGGACCTGAAAAAAGTTACTCTCCCACCTCCATCGTCCTTCCTCCCTGGCTAAAGCACCAGCTGCCACTGCTGGAAATCAGGCCCCCAGGTTTTGAAGGCACCAGGTAAATGCTCCAGCAGTTAAACCGCTCCCTCAGCAGCTGAAACATATCCCTGTATTAGCAACACCACTTCTGGGACACCTGAAAGTGTGTGCAACTACCAACCTAAAAGGTATTTTATATGGCATAGGAATGGCTCAGGAAAATATGTATAGACTTTTATCAAATGCCCTTAAAGTAACACTAGCTTCTTCTCCACACTGAGTAACTTGGAACATGTGTTTTCTTCCCTCACAAATTCTTATAGACACTAATCTGAAATTTATTATAGTGAGAAATTAAACTTTGTTATTATCAGAAACTAATGCTCATGTCATGGGGATTAATCTGAAAAAAGTGGTTGTTACTTTGTTTTTTATAAAAAAAATCACACTACATAATTAGTACAAGCAAGTAAGAGTTCTTAAAACCAGTTAATCTCACCTGTTTTTAATACCATTACATTAGCCATTTAAAAGTTAACAAGTCTCCACTAAGAGAGTATCTAAACTTAGTGCTGAGCACCTGAATACCTTTTAAAGTCATATTCTTAAAAGGCTGCAAATGCCATTGCTCAACGCATGCAATCTTAAGCGTTGCAAACTTTGTCTTCCCAACCTAGCAGAATATCTTCATAATATGGGATAAGCCCATATGTCAGTAAGTAAAGTCTTCTTTTTCCAGGCAAAGGGTAGGCAGTTTGTTATGAGGTGGTAGTGACATCAGAGGAAAAATAATCTCTCTTTAAGTATAGGAAAAGTAATAACAGAGCGTGCTTTAATAGCACAGTGATGAATGACAAGAGCAAGAGGAGGGGCACGAATGGAAGAGCCCCATGTCGCTCCTGCACCCAGAACAGGGACTGTTCCATTTCGCAGGGGGCTGAGCAGAACAACTCGCTCAGTGCCCTACTCGCCACTGCAGTCACTGCTCACAGGGATGCAATCGATTCGAAAAATAATAAAAATATTACAAAAGTCCTGAGTGAGGCAGGAGGATGCAGTGTTTGAATCGCGGCCTGCTCAGACCTGAGCAGGTTCCTTTGCAGAGAGACTCAGCCCCTGGTGTCCCTCAGCTCTGCAGGCTGCATCCCCAGCAGAGAGACCTGACCTGGGCTTCAGAATCTGAATCTGTTGCCTGGAGGGTTGGCATCATACCTGATTGCACAGAAAAGACTGGGAGCAGAGATGAACAAACATTCATAGCAAATTATTTAACCCGTAAATTTTATCCTTTTCCAGTTCAATAACTGCCAGGGATTGGTTATGATTCTGCTGCTAGTCAAAATCTGTAAGGAAATCTCTTGCATGCACAGATTTTTCCCTCTTCCCTGTGGAAGAGTTTTGACCAAATCACAAACCACGCAGCAGCAGCAGCGCCCGCAGAGCTCTGGCTACCTCCATTGCTCCAGACATCCCCCCTAAAACAGTTACACTGCAGACACAACCCAGCAGCCCAAGAGAAACCTGGGTCTGCTCAGGATTATTTCCTTTAAAAGTGGTAGAGTTTGAAGCAGAGCCCACCATAAGTGCAGGTAATATTCAGGTTAGCTGCATTCTGCCCCTACATTGGCATTCACAGCTGGCATTCACTGTTGGACCATAGCAGCACATGGAGTATGCAAAGATACGAAAGAACGATAGCTAAAAGGTCAGACTCTGCATCTCAATGCGCAACCCACTTTACTGAGCTCTTCACATGGAAGGATTTCCTAGTTACACAGTACATACTTCTCACCTCCCCCGTGAACACTAAGTCTCCACTGGGTCAGAATCATGCTTGACATCAGTGAGGATTATTTTTGTTCTTTGATGGAAAGAACTCACAGTACAAAAAGCCACTTACAGTGGCAGAGTGGTACAGTTTTAACTGCCCCTAGTAATCCTAGGGAATCTGCACAATAAGGCAAATATTGCTGCTGGTACAAAAATGTGTTCATTCAGACAACAGAACTGTGACTCTTATTCCCCCCATTCATTTACCTCTTTTCCATAAAAATATTTGGATTACCTCTCCTGAGTGTTCATGCTGATCCTCCAGCCTGGTTCCTGAAATGCCCGCCAGGCAACACAGTGTATTTCTAGAGGAAAGAGGAAAGAAAGCCTAAGTCACTGTGCTTCTAAAGTCAGGAAAGGAGGACACTGGCTGAAACCATGGTAAGCAGCAGGCAGCTATAGTGCCTTCTATTCAAACACCTATGAAAAACTTTATATTGCTCAACAGTAAATTGGGGTTCGTGACACTTCTGTTAGGAAGATCTTATTTCAAACAGACTCTAGTGACAATGGGAATGGTTAAAGTGAGCAGAGAAAGATCACCCAGCGGTCCAGTCAGGAAAGAACCAGAAATGCTGATAACCTGGTCTGAGTTTTAACTAGCAGACCATAACCTACAGGGAACTCCTGCTTGTTATGGCCTTCTCCTCTGTAGAGCTGTTCTGTTTCTCTTCAGACCAAGCTTGCAGGAAGAACGGGACTGAATTGCCTAATGTCATTCAGTTCATTTTCCAAGAACATTCCCACTTCCCTATTTTTGCTAATTCTACAGAGGTTTCCCCTCACTTCAGTACCCAAGTGCCCTAAAGACTGATCACTGCAAAATATGTGAATTCATTTAAGCAGGACAAAGAAGGCATCTCTGTTACTAGTACTAATTTTTGTCAGGAAGAAGAATATTAGTCCTCAGGTTCCATGCAAATTCCAGCTCACTTTGGGCATTCATTTCTTGAAGAGGATAGATAGATATAACACACAAATAAGCAGCTGCTCTAATCTTCCCCAGCAGCAGAGGAAGAACTTGCTGCCTGTTTACTCTGTGCCATGTTTGATTCTAAGCACTTTTTCTTTTTTTATAAAGTGCCTGGCTTAGAATCCTTAGGATGAAAATTTTACTGTTCACGTGAGAGCCCGAAGCATCAAAGCAGCCCTAATTTCAGGGCGCTGTGAGGAAGAGCGCCCAGCACTCCCCACTGCTCCTGCGGAGGGAAGAGCTAGTTCAGCTTCCCAGGGCTCGGCGCTAACCCCATTGCAGCACAAAGAGGGGAAAAGGGGAAGAAACAGACAACGATTCAGAAGGGGCCACTGGGCCAGCCCACAGGGATTGTGATGTGAACAGAAATCAACTGCCACGGACGCTGTCTATACATACGTTAGGTGGGAAGATGAGAGTATGGAAAACAGCTGGAGAGGAAAATGCCTATATACGACATTAAAGAAATTTAAAATAAATGCACCAGATTGTATTACCGAGTCGTGGTATTCCTCCTACTTCACTAAACTTTGAGAAGTCACTCTATTTGTCCTGCACAAATCACCCATGGTGTAAAGCACTCCCGATGGCTTTTCTGTGGGGGTTTCCTCCTCCTGTTTGTTTTGCTCTAATCGTTTTGACTTCACTTAACCTGCTCAAAGCCAGGTCACCTTGCAGAGTGAATTTTAATGTAGGGTTGTTTAGGCACAACTAGAACTGGGAGATTTATAGCACAGCAAGCTCAATCTGGAGAAGACCTACATTTATTTTCCCACTGATGTAAAATTTAGCTCTAGTGTGTCATCCATAAAACTGCCTGCAAGCAGTACTGATTATATATCATGGGCTGGTCTAGAGAAATTATTTAAAACAGATTCGGAATAGCTTTCTTCCCTTTTTTCTTTAATTTGTTTTTAAATAAATGCTTTGTTTCCTACCACCAATATTAAGAAATTCGATTAAAATCATCCCTCACCACAGCAGGTTAAACTATCACCTCTCCTTTTCAAGTCCACGCAGCCACTTGTTCAAGCTTCTCATCTGGGTAAACTGGTCTTCCTGTCACCTTGAAGGACATCGGAGATTAATGGTTGCTCAGAACCATCCCTGCTCATGTAACACTTCAATAGACGAGGGGGGTTTTTTAGAGGGACGACAGAACTGCTTTAACTCACTCCGGCAATTCAGCTGGTAGAAAGCACACGCAGCACCTGACCTACTGCAAGGGCCGCCACCACCTCAGGCAACTTAGAGACGCTGATTAATGAAGCTCCATAATCCACCGAGGAAGGAAAAAGGGAACGTTCACAGTCCTCGTTCTTCAGACTGAGCAATTGGATAGGGAACAGCTCGGCTTACTGCATACGGGGTTTCTGTGGCTCAGCAGGAGCTGAAGTCATCCCAGTATCACCTCCTGGCAATCGTGTGGAATCAGCCATCTGTGCCCAGGTTCGGTTCTTGTGTTCTGACACTGATCTGCACTGATTTTCGTCTTTTCGGTTTCCAGCCTTCTCTCACCAGCAAGGTACTATTTTTTATGCAACAATGTCAGCCTCAATGGCCTGTATTGCAGATGAGGCTGGTTAAGTCGTAGTGGCAGGTGCCTGTCAGGGGTAACTGACTCTACATGATTTAGAAGAAAAGGATCACTTTATTTTGTATCCCTTCTAGGAGAATGGATCCAAAGGGTGCTGTACCTGACCTCTTTCATGTTACCATATTTTGTGTACCTGCAGAGGTCTATCTTGCCTCCACATTGAATTGCAGCAGCTCCAGTGTTGCTGGACTTTGCTTCCCTTGGACCTCCAAAGCAGACACAGCACAGGGCATCTGACCCAAGCCGAGTCCCCCGCATTGCAGCGCAGGAAAAAGAAAAGATTTTAAGCTGCCACACAGCCCTGACCCATATGACAGCACGTATGTTTGGGGAAAGAACAATGCCGTGGCTAAAAATCACCTTGCAACCCACGGAGTTATTTGAAGAGGTTTTAATGCAGCCTTATACCCCATCTGGGCTCAAAAATTAAGGCTGCTCTTAAATTACCCTAAGTGGCTTAGCAGTCAGGATTCAACCACCTTGTTAGTTGAATATAAACATAACATTCAACATGGCTGAATAAACCTTGATTGCTTGATATAGACAAGATAGGCAAAGGAAATACCATCCAGTGTAACATGATCTTATATTGAAGAAATAAGCAAAATTAGAAATTGGTATAAACGGTGCACAAAAAACATCTGGATGAAATTGCTAGATGAAATTCCTAGGTTGCAGAAAGAAAAAGCACATAATTGTTTTTTTAGATAATATAAGTATAGACACAGATGCAGCTGTACATATAGATCCATGGTTGTACCTCAGTTCTACACGGAAAGGATAAACCCTCCTTGCCAAAGTCTCGTGCCACTGCTTAGCTAGTCCACCTGGTGGCACAACCTCATTAACAAGATCTTTAAACATTTGCCAAATGACTTCCTAGAAATTAGCTGGGGGAGAAAGGACAGATTTACTGCAGAAATTGAGATAAAGCAGTAGACAGCTACAGCAAGTCTAAGTAAAGTTAATCGAGTTTTTCTAAAATGTAGTCTAATTTGCATTCTTTTGGGATACCTTACTCATCTGCGGCTAAATAAGAATTCCTCTGGCTTGCCAAATAACCCATTTATATTAGCATACATTTACATATATTGACATACAAATTGGCTTGAATATAGCCTTGTCTGAATTCACCCATCAACACTATCAGCTGAATTATTATTAATCCATAGTACCAGGCCTGCTCCTAGATAGTTTCTGAGCCCCTTTAACAAGGTGCTTCACAAAGTTACTGACAAGGAGACTTAGCATTTCAAGTAATTAGACTAGAATTAGTAATAAGCAGGTATCACTTGAGCAAACGGTCTATTTTCCATTTTCAGTCTTAGGTAAGCAATACTGTGCATTAATTTAGAAAGGGATGTAAACTGTAAAGACAGAACACGTCAAAATCAGTAGAGTTGCAGAAGAACTAACCGAGGCTTCTTCTGGCCCTGGGATGCCAACAGCTGTGGGAACTTCAGCTCTCAGTCAGTGCCAAGTTATGGGACCAGCACAGAGCCCGTCACAGAGTCACTCCTGGAGAAGTCTCTGGAAAACAAAAGATCATACTAGGTAACACAATCTCATTACAGTAAAAGACTCTTTGAGTACAGGATTCTAGGATGTACTAAGAGCTGAAGCATTGATCAGCTCTTTCCATCCAGATTTTTAAAAGCCACAGACAGCATGAACGTATTATACGAAGGCAGATAAGACAGATTCTTACAAGACTGTTACTTTATAGGCTGTATTTTGATAATACATAAGATATCAACATTTCATTATTTTTTAATCATTTGATCTCCACACAAAATAATTACTGAATTCCATCCATTAGCATCACTTATAACAGTACTGTCTGAGATGCTATCCTAGCAATTCAGCTGCAACTTCCAGGGCTTCTAAAAAGTTATTTGCAGGCTAATAACCCATTACAGACACAAAACTTGCTAAATCAGTGTTAGATGCTTCACTCACAATCATTCAAGGTTTTTTTTTTTTTTTTTTTTTCTTTTAGGAAACCTGACAAAGTAATAATAATTCTGAAGGCCTGAGGAGTCAAACCCTGGCCAAGCAGGGCCAAGATTTGTGTCATGGAAGCCACAGTCTTTCTCCTGAAGGCAAACGGAGGTGAATTACAGCACAACAGACCCTTCCCGAATCACACGTTCGGTCCCAAACGTACTTGACGAAGGACAGTGCGCTTGATGCTGACTGACAAGCCTGGAAGAGTGTCCGTGGGAAAGGAACAAGCAGGGTAATTTATCTGTCACACACCGTGGGGGAGCAAAGGGTCTAAGAAAAATCCCAGCATGAGAAAATGACAGTGTGCATGTCCTGGGTCATTTATATGTCCACATAATCTGGGGGAGGAGCACCAAGCTAGATTTGACAAAGGCAACACAACTGTGAAGTGCCCAGGAAAAGGAAGCTTATGGGGAAGACTTGCAGGCACTAAAACCGATGTCGTATTCGCTGTTGCCAGAAACCAAAATGAGCAGACTTACTAATTTGGGCTTCCACACGATTACTCCTTCCATCCTCATTATAAACTGTATCACAAGAGCACCAGCAGGTCATGGTCTCCTCTTGCTTGGCGTGCTGCAAAAATGTAGCAGAGGAACAGGTCTGCATTCAGAAGTTTATATCCCAAGGACACATTAGAGGCCACAAAGTCACAGTGTGCAGGACTAAGAAACATCAAGAGGGATGCTGAGTAGCAAATAAATTGAGCATTGTAGCAGAGAAGAGTTTTTGGAGACATCAAGAAAGGTAACAGGAAGACCAAGCAGGAAAAGATTTAAAACTCTGCTGTGACTGTGTTGGTTTGAAGCCAATAGATGGATATCCATGAGGTGCTGTCAGGAAGCCAAGTTGATAGTTAATCCTGACAACACAAGGCAAGCTAGGAGCAAAGAGAACGATTTCTGTCTCAAGACTTTCCCCAGGAGCAGCCTGTGAGGACTCTGGACCAACTCTTGCCCCTGCAGAGGTCAACCTGGTAGTGACCATATTCTCATCTGAGCCTTCGACAGCTACACCGGGAGAAGAGAGGCCTTCCCAGAGACAGCCATGAGGACACTAGGGAACCTAGAGAGGGAAAACAACCTGTTGGTAGCCATGGATTGGCAGAGACAACCACACAGCTGCAGCTGGCAGGGCCTTTTCCTGGAAAACTGAGCGTATGCAGCGCGACTCAGCTGCTACCCAGGCACCGCAAGAGAGGGGGCTAATGCCTGTGATTTGCAGGGGCAGGAGCAGCGGGACTCTGCGAGTCGCAATCAACCCCAGATTACACAGCCAGCTGGGCCAGACACTGTATTTCAAAATCACCCACTTACCTGAGTCTACTGTCTGGAAAGAGTAAAACAGCATGCAGAGAGTGTCCAGATTAACTTGTCACCAGCAATGGCCTTCCATTTACCAAGAAGAGATTTGTGTGATCTACAGAAGGGCGCCGGGGGTTTGCAGGTTTCGGGCATCTCCCTGAGAGCTCGAGGCAGCGCTGGAGGCGGTCAGAAAGTCAGGCTCCACAAAGAGGCTGGTTGCAGGCAGGCCACGCAGCCTGCTCTCTCCAGACTGCTCGCCTCGGTGCCCCAGCAATTCTGGGAGTTTTTTTTTAATGAGGCCTCATTTACAAGAGAAGCAAGGCTGCAAAACAGAGCTTTGTCCAAAGGCCTATTACAAGACTTCATCAGATCACGCCGGACGCTGAGCCCACTTTCTCTGCACAGTAATAGCCATTATCCCCAGGCTCTGCGTGCGTTTATGTTACCCTCCCATTTTCTCTTCAGCTATGACAAGCAATTCTTACAAAATATGTTGCAAGCTCTTCTTCTTTGGAGTCCTGTCACCCCTGATTGCACTCACTTGAGGCCAAGGATGCCATTTCAAAGTAAATCAATAAACAACACCTAAGAGGGTCCTGCAAACACAAGCAGGGTGGAATATCTCAGTCCTCCTCTCTTGCCAGTTATCCCTGTTTTCTCCCTCCAGCCTGGGACGTTGCTTTACACAGGACGCTGCTCCTCTGGATGAGCGCAGGGCCTAGCTGAATGCAGCAGCACAAGGATTTGCGGGGCAAGTTAACACGATGGCTTGAGTTAGCTGGATTTTGTTTTCTGATTTCAAAAGTCATGTAGTCCCTACTGCTGGCGAGCTGTGAGAAGAACCCCTGCTCTCCACCACCTAACAAATACTGTTTTTTAACCCAGCTACACTTCAAAATGGCATCTCCATTACCTGTTTCAGTGCTGGGGTTATCCTGGAATGTCAGGCTGGAGTTCCTTGTGCTGGCTCAGGGCATCTCCCTGCTGGTCCCACCTCTGCTGCTTCCTCTCCCTGTGAAATAAAGGGAATTATTCAGGGCAGAAGCAATCTCTTATTTTTGCTGCCTTCACATTTTGGTATGTGCAGCAGTGCCTGCAGCACGTAAGATCGGCCGCCACCAGTGATATTTAGGAGCGTTGGCAATACCACAGACTGGGAGGATTGCTCTGAGCTGGACTGTGTGACACAACCAGCCATTCCCAAGCCACTCCTGCAAGCTCAGCTCCTTCCCTGCTCAGTGCCAGGAAAAAGAGCTTTACACCCAGCCGTGGTGCCTTAGCTTCCCCCTTTCCGATATTGTGTTCCCTGTCCCTCCCTAGTGCAACCCCCTGATTCAAAAAGGTCAAATCCTTCCAGGTTTCCATGCAAAGCAGCTCTGTGTTCAGGGCAGAGCTGCAGCGTGCAGCACTCGAGACCTCTGGCTGCTGGGGAGTCAGGTGCTGTCGTTCCTAGAAGGTGAATAAATTACCGTTGCAAATTATCCTGATGAAGCAGCTTTCATTAGAGCAGCAGCCTCGGAGGCAGCCTGCGGATTGGCTGCCAGTGATGTCATGCCCAGCACAGCAGTCGGACGCAGAGGTACGAATTTTCTCCTCCACATTTCGTGTATAATTTCCATTTTCTGCCGCCTCTAAAGCCTCCCCGGCAGCGCCTTTCACCACGGGAGTGCAGTGGGGGGGACCACGCTGCTCGAGCGCCTGGCGAAAGCAAAGTGCCCTTTGTTCCTCTGTCTTGCAGAGACCCTAAGGCAAACAGGTTTCTCCTACAAAGGCACCGTGTTTTATTGCTCCCTTACAAATCCCAGCGCTCAATTTTCTTAGGTAGGTAGCCGAGAAATTGCCATTCTTTGGCTTGCGTGCACCAAACATCATTCTGATCACACAGATTTTGCTATTTACAAACTGAAGCTTAGAGTGCAAATGAAAGCAACAGCCGAGGTGCCATTCTGATCTGCAGCAGAAAGCAAGAGGGGTGTTTTGGAAAGAGACAGGTGGCAAACTTCCAACAAACTATTATTCTGAAAGTTTCCCTAAGGGTTTTTCTTTCTGCAAGCAATTGGGAACTTTTCAGCTGTGGTCAGTAAGCAAAATAATGTGCAAATTTGAACACAGAGCAGTTTTGTCAGCGAGGCATATTCAGTAACCAGCACACTATGTGCCATCATTTTTCTTCCCAACTTGAAGGTCCTATCAAACTTAGGGAATTTGCTTAGGGAACGTTCCAGCTTTAACCACCTCTGGACTCAAGTTTATGTGCTAGTACAGCCTGAATATGAGAACTGTGTATGGAAAATGAGCATGAAAGCCTCACTGAACTGGGATGAACTTGCTAACTCAAACAGCGACACAAAACAAGCCCCTCCAGCCTGCGGTCGCTTCGGCAGCTCCTGCCAGCTCTGCGGCTCTGGGCTCCAGCCCCTAGTGAGTCTGGACTCAACAATCTGGAAGGTCTTTTCCAACTATAATGATTCTACAATCTTATGACACAGGCGAGGTGGAAGGTTTTGCCCATCTGCTGCTTCCTCTGTTGGTGCTAGATGGCTGAGGTGCAAATTTGGCCCCACAGGCCAAGCCTAACATCTCCCTCACCAGCAAGCGGCTCCTCTTGCGCTGTGCAAACACCATGCTCTCCTCCAGCACTGATGCCGCGCTTACGGATTCTCCTTGGAGAACACCTCAAAAGTCATTTGTCCCACAAGGGCAGAAAGCAAAACACATCTATCATTCAGCAGACGGAACATGTCCTGGAAACTCCCCCGATAGCTGCTCTGGTGACATCAGACTCTGAGGACCGCTGGAGAGCTCAAGTGCGGTCAGATTTGCTGCTCCCTGTGCTGGGATCGTCAGCTGCACTTTCTTGCAGGAGGCTCGAGGTCTACGTGCGCTTGCTGTCTCCCGGCACCTGCAGGTTTGCTCTGCTGCTGGCCCCTTGCAGAGAGCAGCAGTCAGCCTGAGACGTGGAGACGTTGGCTCTGCGAAGCTCTGAGGGCGTCGGTACAAGGGACAGGCATCCAGGAGAGAGAGGCCGACTGCAAATCAGAGCTGAAGAAGAATTTGCAGGCAGAAATCCTAGGAGAGGATGCTGTCTGGCTCGTACACGTGGTCAGCATCAGCAAAAAAAGGTCCTGGCTGTCAGGTTTAAGGCCTGGAGCAGATCCAAATCACCCCTTTTAGCTCTGACCTCCTTTCCTGCTCGAGGAAGGCAGCAAAGAGGAGAGGGAGTCGTGAATCTTGCATCCAGTCCCTGCTTTGCCATTGCGTAGCCAGGCCTAACATCTCACTCAGCTTCTACCTCCATGTGAAGAATGGAGGGTCATTAAAACCATCAGAAAATTCTCAAGTAAAACATTAATTTTTTGAAGAGCTTTACTATAGCATCCTTGGAGTTCCGGCTTGGACCGTGACAGCAGAGCCAGTCCAGAACAGTCTTAGGTGCTGCACTGCAGCACAGAATCCATCAAATTTCCCAACTCAAACCAAGTAAGAAGCCTCTGTAGAAGAGAATACACCTACACAGACCGCACAGGCATCACGGTATCATCTAGGCCAAACCCTGCTTCCCTTTCCAATAAAGAACAAGAGACTCGCTCATGCCTTTGTTTTTAATAGCATTATTTCCCCACATGAAGCAGACAGGGCCTAGAGGAGAATACGGTCCCATCTACTTACCCTTGCCTTACAATGGAAGCTCCTGTAGCGTTTAGCTTTTTGAAGGAGTTGGTTTTGATCTATCAGTCTGCCTCTCCCTGTCACTTGAGAACATTATTAGAATCACGTTTGGATTATAATACCCAGTAAGCTGTTCTGGGGTGATATGAATCACAGCTCTGAAAGTGGGATCCCATTAAATTAATCCTGGCTGACAGATGCAGGTATCGATCGTAGATTGAGAGGTTCAGGATTGGCCCGGAGGATAATTATTGCAGGGCACGCAGCATTCGGGTGATACTTTTGAATTTCTAGTGATGTGGGAGGGAGGCAGGGAGGAAGTAAGTGAATAATTGCAGCTAATTAGACCTTGTGTGTGCATCCCAAATTAATTTGTTTGAATAATCAACCACCAACACTAATTTGATCCAAGAGGAAGAGGCATAAACTGCCCAGAAAGCTCTAGATTACTCTCCAATGTCTTCAATTCAACTGCTGGGACAAAGATTTTATGGAAGTGAGACCCTAAATATAGGAGAAAGGGCCAGGTTACTGATTGGAAACCTCAGTGTTGCCCGAGGTGCAAAAAATAAAAGAAAGGGGCTATCCAAAGCTGCGGAATAGCAGAGCAAATAGGATAACAAAAGACGTCCTTGCCTCAGCCAAGCTCCTTCCTATCCGTTTGCAACACGCGGCCTCCCGCGGGACTCTCAGCCACCTCCCCAGCCCTGCGTCGCCCCAGACGCGATGCTGGATCCGCATGGAGACACGGGGCAGCTCCGGGGGATGGGGACCGGGACGGCTGTCGCCACGGGGACGCCGATAGGCATTGCGCCCAGCAGCGAGGGCAGACGGAGGCCAAGCTGCAGCGAGCACCATGCGAGCTCACGCCGACCAACCCGTTGCTCCCTGCCCACGGGATCCCCATAATCTCCCCTGGCCGACCTGCTGTTACAGACACTCTCATCACCAGCGCAGCGGGGGCGGCTAAGCAGAGAGCGTGAATGATCTAGCAGGGGGTTAATAAAAGGAGCGAGGCAGAACAAAAACGCCTGTCAGCTGCCCTAAGATGTGCTCTCCACCCCTTCCACCCCCCAGGAAATTCAAAATTGCAGCCTGTGGAGGACACTGCTTTCTCAGCAGGATGGGACAGGGCCGCGAGGAGGAAAGGGGATGGGGAAGGCTAGGACGGGAAGGTTGGGAGGTGAGACGTTTCTCCGTGCGCTTGCTGCTGGGACGACACATGTTGAGGTGTTATTCTGCAGGACAAGGTTACGGGGCTCTCTCGGGACGTGAGGACACCAAGGCGCATGTCTGCGTGCTGGTACCAGCAGCAATTCCCACAGAGAGCCAGCCCGACACTGCAGAGGCCCAGGCTGCTCCGCCTGAACCACCAAAGTCCAGCTGCTGGGTCCCGAGTGTGTTTTCATGGAAACGGGAAGAGACCAAACACCTCAGATATGATCTACCATTTCTGATGCAGATTTTGATTATGTCTACACTTACCTCCTACCTACAAACTTGCAGATTGTACACTTAGGGGGCAAAACCAAATCAGAATGAAAAGAACAACAAAACCAATTACAAGAATTACATCCCACCATCCTTTCTGCGGAGCTGAGCTCCAGAGCACATTACGGCAGCAAAAGCACCTCGGTGCAAGCCGAGATCTCTGCTCATCATCCGCACGACTACAGTTTAGTAATTCACAGGCTCCTTGTCTCTTGTAAGTCTTTACCGATTCTGCTCCTTCCTCCGCTCTTGGGGCTGCCCGCTCAAAGCTTCCAGCCCCGTCACGTTTTCCCTTGCGCAGGGGGGAAATCCCGCTGCTCCCTGGAAGTCTCCGCGCGGCTCCCGGGCGCTGCCGGGCTCTGCAGCGCGGCCCCGCAGCGCCCTCTCCCGCGGCAGCTCCGGCTCCGCGCAGCCCCGCACGGCCCGTCCTGCCCATCTACGCTCAATCCGCAGCGCTTAACGCCCACCCGGCCCTGCTGGCACAGGGAAGGAAAAGAAATACAGGGGGCCCTTCGTAAGGCAACAGGAAAAGCCATGGGAAGCTTTGCTTCGGTGCACCGTTTGCTTGGGATCATCATTATTATCTGCAAGGACCAATCCCCATTTCTAATGCCCAGAACAAAGGATACAAGCAAAAGAACTTCACAAATACAGATATGTTGCAAGTGAGGAGTAAGTGAAGCTCAAGTACAGTCTTCATTCTACCTTCCAAGTGGGTGAAGATGAGGTGTCCCAGCCCGCGGAGATGCAGAAAAGGCTGGAGCCCCTCCTAGGCACACAGGGGAGGCTGGGCTGAGACACAGCCTGAGACCCTGGGAGAAGCTGGCAGAGGCTCCTGTGCTGCCAGGAGAGCAAGGGGCTGGGGAAGTGCCCTGCTCCGAGGAGAACAACACTCTGGGGGGCAGGAGGTTTCCGGCTGAATGAGGGCAGCTGCGGAAACACTGTGGATTTTTCATGAAGTTTCTTGCTGCCATGGTCATCTAGGAGACCACAACAATCATCTTCCATAATATTACAAGGGTTATAGCAGGGCCACATGCCTGTTCCAAAATCTTCAGTACGCTGGCGGACCTGTGATCCTTCCACGTGCTGCTCCAGCCTCTGGAGGCCGCAGATTTCACTGTCCTCCAAGTCTCATAGCGAGAGGATGCACTAGTAGCTTTGCTGAAACATATGACATTCTATTGGAAGACTGTACAAGCAAGAATTTACCTGCTCCCCAGATCCTGCTGGCTTCTAAGGGCAGGATTTATGATGCAGAAACAGTCTGATACTGACAGTGTCTTCTGGTCGTAGCTCTGGGTGGTCTTTTGTGTGCTTATCATGGGAGATTTGGCCTTTTCCTAGCACTTTTCTTCCTTGTGCTAGTGCTTCCATCACTGCTGGCTGTAGGAACATTGTGAGAGCACGGTATGGAGACACCCTGGAATATAAGTATAAAAGACATAGGAAGTACAAGAATGATTTTCTCTTTTGCTTTGTTTCCTGCAGCTGCATTTTAGAGCCCTGTGGTCATCCCAGCTGCTGGGCAGTTTTCACTGGGATATGTAGGTGCCTTCCCTTGCTTTGTACTCCTGCTCTCCCCCCATCCTCACAAACATCTCCTCAGAGTCTGCTGGTGCAATCCCCGAGTCTGTCTCTCCCGGGACTTGCACTGTCTCGTTGCCTTAAGGATTTATAGACTGCGAATGGAATTTCTTCAGTCTTCTACAATCTTGAAAGAATAGCAAACATTTGCAATTGAAAATCTCTTTTACCATTTGCTCTCAGATTCTTCCTAGCTGCACCTGCACATAGGTATCTTGCTTGATGCTCAACACACAGGTATCTTGCTTGATGCTCTGTTTTTTATTTATTTTTGCCTTTTCTTTACTCAGAATAAAGATCTCATTGTCTTGCAGTATTTATGAACTAAAAAGCTGGTCAGTGTTCCAACTACATCTACTTTTGTCCTTTTCTTGTCATAAATATATAAGCTGTAGCATGCAATTTCAGCAAGATAAACTCAAGGCATTTTGGAGCACTGACACTGGCATTTCATAACTGCTCCTTGAGGATTTGATCTCCTTTTATTTGGGAGATATTCTGCCTTTGAAATACAGTTTGAACTTTTCACAGGAGATCACAGTTGCAAAACATTGCTCTGCAGTCTTAAAGATACCTTTCCTCTTTTGGTAGTGGTGACATTAACAGGAAAGCCACTGCTGTCCCACAACCCTGCTTCCTGACAACACAAGGAATGGTCAGGTCACCTTTCAGTTCATATTATTGCACTGAGGGATAAGACTTGCTTGGGCCAGGCGCATCACGTTGATGCAAATGCCTCCAGAACATTCATGTTTGCTGTATCAAATCAAAGGTTTGCAAATATTTGGAAGATCAGAGAGAATCTGGCGATTACACATGAAGTTTACACGTCCCTGAACCACTATTATCAGGGGGTAGACAGCACTCACCTTTCCTTTCCAAGGGTAAGTCATGACCACAGGAAGACAGCAGGTGCAAGCTGCATGCTACCACAGCAAACTGTAATTTCATTTTAGGTTTATTCCCCCAGCACTTGTTAGCAGACTAATGAGTCTGTGATTATGATCTGCCACAGCTTCTGTCTTGAAGATGGCCCTGCACCTGTCAAAATGTCATCAGTTAATGCACTGATTCCTGCATGTGCAATTAATGCGGCTTGCTGCAGCACTGACGTAACTGAATGAGAAATCCTTCCTTTAGGATAGTATCACTTTCCTGGAGGTGAAAAATTGTATAATTCCCCTTAAATCTCATAAAAATAATAAAAAAAGGACAAAATCCAAGGAAAAAAAAACCACAGGTTTCTGCTGGCAGAACTGGAAACTTAACCAAGGTCTTTGCTCAGAAAGATTCAAGTCTCAGCTCCCACTCCCTGTCTGTCTGACAGGACATGCAGCTCCTCAAGGAGCCCCGTCTGATCACCCTGGGCCTCTTATTCCCTGGTAAGAGAACAAGAGAAGAGCAGCTAACGAGCAGCACAAACAACGCAACCTTTCCTATGTGTCCCGCAAAGCAGAAGTTGCTATTTCGGCTCAAACACAAAAGCATGCTGGAAGTCTGACAGTCAAACCACACTAGGGCGCCAGCTGGAAAGTGGGTGGAAAGGAATCTTTGGTCAAATAATGAAACTCCATTTTCTCTACATGAATTAATTCACAAAGAGCATATCCTTTTAAGCATTTCACAGTTAAAAACAAAACCAATCTCTCCTCCCTCTATGGTATCTGTCAGTTGTGCCACAAAGAACAACAAAACCCACTCAGTTCTTCCTCACTCAATCGCTTCACTGCAGGAAAAAGAAAAGCCCCCATCTTGGCCTTCAGTTTACCTATGGCTGCTCTGTACCTGTTTTTGTAATCGTTACAGCCAAACATCTCTTTCTGCCTTTTGTTTGGAGCTGATCTAAAGGGCTGTGACCTCGGCCTCTGGGGAGCAGCCAGAAAACCCTTCTCAGGCTTATGTCTTGCCTGGCACTCAAGGCATAATCCAGTCCTGTTTTCAGGTTGAATTTACCTCAGTTTGTATTAAATGCCAGGTGTCTGTTTGATATCTCTGCTGTGGTGGCAACTCTCAGATCACATTTGGGGGACGTGGAAAAGATCCAAGGCGTGACGGATGGTTGGACGGGTGCCCAGCTGAAAGCTTAAGAGCCCAACAGTGAGAAGCATCTGAGCACCTGTGACTGCAGCTGAAACCAAGGAGGCAGCAACACACACAGACTCTGAAAACCCAGCTGGCCTCGGCTCCTGCTTCTCAGCTGGGAGCAGTGCCCTACTTGTTGCTCTTATCTGGACATTTTTTAAATCTACTATATAGTTTTTTCAGATTTATTATCAACCAAAACTGTTCTCATAAGCTGGTCTTTGGCTAAATCCAATGCTCTGTCAAAAGGGATTTAGCAGCTGACTTTCTCAGGAGCCAGTCACTGACAATCCTAGTGCTTCCTTCAGAAACGAACGACCTCCTCTAGACAACAGATGGAGTCACTCGCTGGGGAGGCCTTCCGCAACCTTTCAGCTAGAGGAAAAAGGGGGAAAAGGAAGGACCTCAAAATCTCCTTTGGCCACTACTGACATGGGAAACTTCAGTCACTTCTGAAATCCAAAAAGCAAGAGAAGCAGAAAAGGATCTGCTGGCTCTCTTCTGCATTTTTGTAAAGAGGAGAGGCACAGTCTATGTCAATATGTTCAGTATGAAGGTGCTTTTAGTGCCTTCTCCCTCCTTGTTAGCCCATTTGCCTCCTGGTCCTTTTCTTAGGCTTTCCACAGTGTTACGATGTGGGCTGTCTGCATTACAAGCTAAACACATGTTTCTGCAAGAGACATGTGCTTTGCTTTAAGGCAGTGAGAGCAACCCAATTGCTGAAATTAACAGGAAAATTTTTCTGAAAATCATTGCAGATTGTTTTTTTCCATTACTCCTGCAGCATTAGCTAAGTAGAACCTCTGGGATCACAAAAGGAAGATAAGCTAAGTCACACGGAACCTTCCAGAAGGAATTCTCCAGAGCCTAACCTATTTGGTCACCTCCAATACCACACAGTAGCTTCCCTGAGCATCTATTTGATTTTTAGTTCAGTCATTACTGGGCAGCTGCCTCTCCGTGTCATACGTGTGGCCCAGCCTAGACACAGCACTCCCTAACGAGATTTACGTGTGCCTCAAAACCACAATGGGAAAATGAACCTTATTTCTTCCTCAGAGATCCCTAGTACGATCTACATGCCCATATAAGTGAAAACAGATCTCAAATCATGTTTAAGAAAAGGCGAGATTTTATTCTGCATTTTCCTGATTGATTTGGCTCTCCAGATACTTTCTCTGAAATCTTGTTCAACCCTTTACTTGCAGTCCGCTTCACCTCCCTCTTGCTCCCCTCAAGCCTTTGCTTTTACAAAGCATTTTCTGGGTGTTCTGCCTGCACACGAGTTACTTGAATTGACCACATTTCTTCTAGCTTCAGTGTTCATTGTTAATTTGAGGAAGAGGTTAAAGAGCTCTTTGACTATTAAGACCATTGCTACAACCATTGGCTTCTTCATTTTGTATCAAATACTCCGTGCTCTACATGCTGTCACTCACATGGGAGGAAAATACCAGCAACAACCTTGTTAAAGCAAGTTCTATTGCTAAAATCTCTGCAGACAGATCTATGGAAGACAGCTGTGCTAGGCACCATTATTTATGAGTTGTGTTGGCTAATATATGACACGGGGATGCATGCAATACGAACAATGAAATACACAAATAGCTTTGGCAGTCTCACCGGTGAAATTCTGAAACAACTGCCTCTCAGTAGAGCAATACACAAGCTTATTGCAAAATGTGATTTGGGGCTTCAGTTAGCATGTTAAAATGCGCTTAGTTTACAATATTGCAAGAGGTCCAGCGTATCTGTCTGCAGATCAGCCACCCACGAGGAAGCACGAACACCCCATCGCTACAGCCTGGGGTTCCTCTGTTCCAGGTGTAGTGCAGGGTTCTTTCCAGGCCGGGGAGGGTGGAGTGAAAGTGGCCCCAGGGCTTTTCTGGTGCAGACTGATGTGTGATAGGGACCCACCCAGGCACGGCCTGTGAAGCAGGATCTACAAGGACGAGCAGCACAGAGCTGATGTAACCATCACCTTATATTCCCCCATGCAAGGCTTTCCTTTGCAGCTGCAAATGTCACCGGAATGGCAAAATGGTGTCAAAGACAGCAGGAGAAGTGCTGCCCACCAAGACATAACCTGTGCCTAGGATCCGGATTATTCCTACTTCAAACACGCACATGATGCACACTGAATAACACAGAAACATAAAGGTTATCATCATACCACAGATACCTGATTGGCACGGGAGTTCCTGTGATCCAGCAAAGCTCTCTGGGTCCTCATAGCGCAGCAAAGCTGCACTACACACTGGCTGTGTACAATGGGGGGGGGCCGGGCC
>JAWLRI010000050.1:1427363-1440241 GCA_034781795.1 Crypturellus tataupa | reverse complement strand
CCCGCCGTCACGCGCGAGGGCAGCGCGAGCCCCGCCCCGCGGGGCGTGGGCGGTGCGCGGCCGTTAGGGGGCGGGGCGCGCGGTAACTACGGCAAGGCGAGGCCTTGTCCGTTAACTCCCCCCCCACACACACACACACCCCGCGCATCGAGCCCCCCTCCCGCGGTGAGCCAGTGCGGCTGATAACGGCCAGCCCAAATAAATAATAGCCGTAATAGTAATAATAATAGCATCGAAAAGTTTCAGCTCTCCGCTCAAGTGACACACGGGCGCACTCTGTAGGCACCCCTTCCTCTATTTCCCCGCAGGTTATGATCTAATCCAGACAATTAAGGAGCGCTCGGGTGGGGAACAAAATCCAGAATTTCGAGGGTTTGTGTAAAGCCACCCCTGCCCAAAAGGGGCAGATAAGCTGTTTCCATGTGTGCACGTGCTTGCCAAACACCGCCGGGCTCGCTCCCGGCGACGTGGGCTCTCAACCTTGCAGATTAGTCTGCTAAATAATGCAGCAGCTATCGCAAGAGAACCGGGTGAAAATACAGTTCCCCTCAGGGCCAGAGTGTGCTGGGAGTTTAGAAAATTATCATTATTACTGCTGTTGTTGTGGCGGGTGCTACCTGGAGGTGCTGGTGAACACCCGGGGTGCTAAAACTTTTGAAATCTGTGCTGATTGATGTGGTGGTTTGGGTACATGTAAATGTGAAGCCGAATGCCCGTAAATGAGCACAAGTACGTTTTATACTCGACTTTGCTTTCAGCAGTTTTTGCTCCTCGTTCCCCACCACACAACCGTCCCCAAAACCCTTTCCCCATGTCTCTTCTCCCCGGCGTACGACCGTTTCAGTTGGTTTGGGGCAATTTATAGAAGGGGACTAAAATACAGCCCGGTGCCCGAGTTGTTTTGCCTTAAGTGGCTCTTCGTGTCAAACAGGGCGAAGTCTAAAAATGGAGGGAGATCTTTGAGAGAAAAACTGGACAAAATAGGATTAAACCTGCCAGCCGGGAGACGCAAAGCTGCTAATGTTACCTTGCTCACATCACTAGTGGAGGGTAAGTAGCTCTGTGCTCCCAAACGGTTCGTTTTGAAAATGCCTGTGTTATTTTTGCCTCATAGGATAAGTCTTTCTGTTTCTTTTTTATTACTTTCATTTTATTTTTCAAGTTGGTTCTCTGTGTTTGAAAGGCATCATTTGGTTTAATCTTTGGGTCTTGTTGTTTTTTTTTTTTTTTTTAAGAGGTGAATTGTGTATTTTTGCCTTTTGTTTTAACCTGAAATGGACTTATATGGATCCTGCAGACTCAGCATTGCATTCCACTGTGTATTTGCTTTTAAGTCTTTGAACTAGATTTTTTCAGGGTCCCATCTTGCTCCCTCATTCAAGTGAATAATCCCTTCCCCGAGTAAATGGTTTTCACTGGGAGCAGCAGCCATGGGAAGGATCCATGAGAATCAGAGCTACAGGCTCAGACCCAAAAATGTCATGTGAGTTCAAAGTTACGGAGAGCAGAAATTGTAGTTCCTCTCATGCCATGCTCCTTCCACCAGTGGACAGCCAGGCAAATTTACACTGCGGCAACTTAAAAAAAAAAAAAACTTTTTTTAAACTTTTTTTTTTTTTTTTCCTTTTAGACCGTCTCCCCTCCCCAGCAACATAACAGTAAATCATTTAAGGTTTCTGACATCTGCATTTGAGAAATGCGTGACCATTACTTCCTGAATTAATTTGGGAATCCTTGACCTAAGCCATGAATTAATGGTGTCCTGAGAGCCTCCGAGTTGCACCCAGCCCTCCTCCCTTTTGGTTCTCATTTTCAGAACATATGTTCCCTTCGTTATATCATTCTCCCCTACTTTGCTCTAGCAAGAAAAGGTGCAACTTCTTTTAACACCTTGAGGTGTCCGATGTTTTCCAAACTCAGATGTGGGAGGCTCAAAGAGTTTGGAAATCATCTTGTTTTGAAATAGTTAACTTTGCCGCAGTTACTGGTCCAAGGTAAACCTGAATCCACTAAATATATCCTGCTCCTTTCTCTTCATTTTTGGGGTCTGATTCAAGAGCATTTTAAAGTGATTTAGTCTGCAAAGAGCTTTAAAGTTCAGGTCATGAGGTGCAGGTCAGCTCAAGCCTGGCTGCTTGGAAGAGAGTTTGCAGCTTTGTTTTGGTGCTGCTTTGCTAGAAATGCTAAACATTCAAAGAGACCAGGAGAGAAACACTGCACAAAGTCATGATTCATTATACATATATATAATATTTTCATTATACATATATATTTAATATTCAGATTATTAGCTACGCTGCATTTGTCTTCTTCCTTTTAAAGAGGCTTTGCAATTGCACCAACTTGCTATATTAAAAAATCTGGAGGGAAAAAAAACTTGTAAAAAGTCTAGATTTGGTAGATACTTAGCCTTTTTTTGTGATATTCATGAGTAGGGAGAACATTTTATGGTAATCTATTGTTCTGCTCGGCTTTCACCTACAATGTCTCTCAAGGAAGGATTTTAGAAAACAACTCTGGCCTGCTCTCCAGATAACTCAGGCTGGTTTTGGTGGGGAGACGATAGCCTAAACATTGCTCGAGCTCTGAGTCCCGTCGCGATGAGGCAGTTTCTCGAGCACTGTTATTGTTTATGATCCACTCCATTTTATGGAAACAAGCTCACTGGACTGAGGCTTTGAAGCCCTAATTGGCGCATGCGTCTTCCGGAGCTGGAGCTAATGGCAGGAAGCCCTGCAGTAAAAACCAACTGGTTCAGGAAATTAAAACCAAAGATTTGAAAATCAACAAAACAGACAGACTGGGTGGAATGACCCTAAAATTCTCATGGTTAATCGTGTTGAGGTGAACGTATAATTATATGCGATCAAGTTAAATTTTAAACACTTAGCTGTTTAATGCATTTTATTTAGAAGAGCTCTAGGAGTAATTATGATCAATATTAATCATTGATGCATTGCAAGAGAATATAGAGGCATGTACTTGAGGCAAAGAAATACCTCCCGAGTAAATAGCTTTGAATGAAATATATGGGTGGCTGAGTGAGCATACGTATTTCCATGTGAATATAAGCACACGCTCTGCGTGGATAGAGCGGGCCTGTCTAGCTGATGTGAACTTTGGGAAATGTGTGATTTCGCTCGCAACAATTGTCTTGAACATATCATTTGGCCTGGCCCTAGTCTGAAGCAAGGAAAATTCTTACAAGATGAGATATGATTCACATTTCTTCTTTTTAAAAGAAAAATGTCCAAGAGAAAAAAACCCAAGGAGAAAATAGCCTTTTTTTAATGGATTTTTTTTGCCTTTCTGCTACGTATATTGATCAAATCTATTTTTCCCTCCCACTCCCACCCCCGCCTCACTTTCCAGGAGAAGCAGTACATCTAGCTAGAGATTTTGGGTACGTTTGTGAGACAGAATTTCCTGCCAAAGCAGTAGCTGAATTTCTCAACCGACAACATTCCGATCCAAACGAGCAAGTCACAAGAAAAAACATGCTTCTAGCTACAAAGTAAGACATTTACCTTCCTGGCGTGTTATTCAGTTGTGAGGGGAGGGGGGTGAAGCTGGGTCTGGGGCTCCTATTTGTGTGTGTGTGTGAGTGTGCAGCCGTTTGCCTCATAGTCAGTGGCTAATGGCCTTGCAAATCGTATCTGCCCTTGCTATAGGAGAGGGAGGCCTATATGTAGTCCAGGCTATAGGCAGCTCAGCGTGGTTCCCCTCAAGTCAGTTTATGTAGATTACCTTGGAAGAGGGTTGTGAAAATTGTGGGTGGGTATTTAGTTAAAGAAGAAACAATAATTGCTCAAAGGAAACATTTTCTGGGCCTTTTCACGTAGCTTACCAATTCAGATAGGAGGGGAAGGCTTCCCATTGACAGTAAAATAAAACTGACATATTAAACTGCTTTCAATTCATTAAAATCTGCAATGGTTCTTTCTTCCTAAGCAGCTCTGTTACTTGGTGAGTGTAAGGATATTAAAAATATATTTTAAATGGCAATCTGTACGCCATTAAAATGCTAGCGGAGTTTATCATTGGTGGAGCTGCCTAGACTTCCAGGTGGTGTATGAAGAGAAAATGATTGTTTTGATATGTTTGCTGGAAATTAAAAGGGTTGTTTAGTAGCCCTTAATTACCAATGGAGGTGTCACCAAAGGGCACAGTGCCAGAGGGCGCAGGCAGAAGATGGGAGCCTGTTTCTGGCTGGAAGACATTAGCATGGTTTTCAGAACACAGACTGCTTCAGCACAGCCCTAAGCTCCTGCTATGAGGCGTGTTATTCCCCCAGCCACTGGAGCAGCAAGGAAATGATAAAATGCAACTTCTGCACTATGCCCTCCCAGCTCCCCTTTTCACCTCCCTGGGAGGAAATTTCCAGAGCTCGGTTAACGTCAGCCTTTCCTTCCATGGGAAGATTCCTTTGGGTTTGGAGATATAGATGTGCACACAAAAATGTTTGAGAACACTCCATTTTAAAGCCTCGATTCTGCTTTCCGACTTCACTCTGTCTTTCTTCCTGACCCCCAGGCATATTTTAGCCTTGTGGTGGAAGAGACATGAGTATGTCCAGTTCTAAAAAGGTATCCTTCAAAATGCGAATAAACGCTGGAACCTCCCTACCACCCCATCTTTTATTCCGTGTTGCTGGGGGAAGACTTTGAACTGCTGTTGATTCAGTGCCAAAATCCTGCTCAGAAGAGGCGTGTGTGGGGAAGGGAACCCAAGGGCGAGCCGTGCAGGCACAGGACTCGTGTGCACGTTTTGGTGGGTGTGCATGAATGCTGTTTGCCAGTGCCATGTGCAAGGTGATGGGCAGGGGCCCGGCACATGTGCCACTTAGGGGGCAGGACGTGCAGTGGGGAGGGCAGCAGCCCCCTGCACGCGGGGATGCTATAAGGTGTCAGAGAGCGACGTGGGGGCTGTGCAGCTGCAGCAGAGGTACTTACTGCTCTCGTCCTCTCCCTTCCCCTGCCTCCCTGCTCCGTTTGTGCTGCAGACAGATCTGTAAAGAGTTCACCGACCTGCTGGCTCAGGACCGATCTCCCCTGGGCAACTCGCGGCCCAACCCCATTTTGGAGCCGGGCATCCAGAGCTGCCTGACCCACTTCAACCTCATCTCACACGGCTTTGGGAGCCCCGCGGTGTGCGCGGCCGTCACCGCCCTGCAGAACTATCTCACCGAGGCGCTCAAGGCCATGGACAAAATGTACCTCAGCAACAACCCCAACAGCCACACGGACAACAGCACCAAAAGCGGCGACAAAGAGGAGAAGCACCGAAAGTGAGGATCCCTCCAGCTCCTCTCCCTGCCCCCAGGTAGCCACCGCTCCGTGCAGCTCCCTCCTCCCTCTCCCCGCAGGCCGTGCCCCAGGAATGGAACTGAAACGGGGTCCTCCTGGCCAGCCTGTTCTCTGGCTCCCAGGACTGCTCTGCCCTCTCCCCACATCCACCCCAGCGCCCACTTTTCCATGTGCTCCTGTCGAACTCGTCTCCCCTCCCCAGCACCGCTGTCGTGTTACCCCGCTCTGGAGCCCGAGAGAACAGGGCGGGGGGACGGAACCAGCAAAGAAAAAAGTTCTGTCTTGAGTTTGTGAACTTTTTTTAAAAAATAAAACAAAAGGAGGGAAAAAAAACAAAAACAAAACAAAAAAGGACTTTTTTTCTAAAAATATATTAAAAAATAAAAAAAAAAAAACCAAAAATAAATAATGCTTAAAAAATTCTATGAGCTTCACCGGACTGAATCACCACTTTCCCTTACATAAACTTCAGTTAAGATTGTAGCCATATTAAAAAAAAAGGAAAAAAAAGTGAAAAAGTGCAACAACAGCAGCAGCAAACAAACAAAAGCAAAAAGGACTGATGACGTTTTATCAGTATTGTGAATAAACTTGAACACAAAACACAAGCAGTTCCATGTCATATCTTCAGTTGTAGAACTTTATCCTGTCCAAGGTAAAGCGACCAGCTTGAACTTTCTATTGCAACACGATTCACGGTTATTATATAAGGGAATCAGTGTTCATGTATGTATATATTTATTTATGTGTAATTTAATGGGAATTGTAAATATGGTGAGTCTGTTTTAAGCCTTTTTTATTTATCTGGTGATCTCGTTTACCTCTTGTTTAGTGGGTTTTAAATCTTCCCTCTTAGTTCATCATGTGGTTCATGGTACTTATTTAGATATCAGAGGTTTTTTGGGGGTTTTTCTCTGGGATTCATCATTTTTAGCCCTGTTGTAGCATGTTAAAGGCGACGATGAAGCAGCTGAACAAATAATAAAGAAAAAACATGAATTTTTATATATAATTAGTATGAAATTTAGTTTCTCATTGAAGAAAAAATTAAGTGATGTTGGACCCTGGCAAGATTTTTAAACGTTAGTGGTTTTACAACCCTTATGTGTTGTGGAAAATACGAAGTTATTTTCATCCACTGTCCTCCTCTTGAAAGCACCATCAGAGCAATAAATTAATACTGTCTTTTAAATCAAAGCTTAGCTTTTCTTTCCCCTGCTTTTTTTCCCTATATTTTTTCTTTTCCCCTTTCTTTTGTTTTTCTCCCTTTTTTTTTTCTAAAGAACTTCAAACATTTGGGACCACCTGGTATCCTGTATTTCCACTGGCCATATTGGAAGCAGTTATAGTTGTATTGTATTGAGTTGTGCCGGCAGTAGTTTCCATGCCTGTCAATGTATCATAGTCCTTTGTTGCCCAGATAAATAAATATTTGATACGCTTTATGTCGATTTTTTTATTCAGTGGCTGTCTTTACCCAGGCGTATTTTTGTTCTTGGCAGTATTTTTTATTCAGTATGGTTACAGTAATTGAGTTTAACTCTCCCTTGACAATTGCTCCTTGCAATAAGCAGCTGAACCCATTGTTTCCCTCAAGTATAATAAAAACTTACTTTCAACTTGGAGTTCAGAGCAGGGTATCATTTAGATATTCCACTGAGTCTGTATTCAGACAAATGACACAATAAAGCACAATGTATTCTTTTGGATAAAAAATTGTCTGTACTACTAACAAAATGACACACTATCTTTTCTTTAACCAAAACATAATTTTATTTAAAAAAAAAATAAAGTTTTATTTTATTTATGTTGACCTCTAGGTTTTTATTTACTTTTACATGTAGTGTACAGAATTATAAGCCCATAATTTTGAACATGTAGTTGTCCTAACAGAGAATGGAGAGAGAAACACAAATATCACCTGTCTCAAGAAGGGCATTTTAAAAAGAATAAACCATGATAGAGCAAATGCTGAAAATCAGGTGCTATGAAAGAAAATGAGGTAGCAGCGAACTAGAGCTGGCTGCTCCCTCCCTCTCGAAAAAGAGAGGGGAAAAAAGGCTCCGTCGCCCGTGGCCAGCAAAATCCTCACATGCTTTTGAACTAGGGTGAGATGTGTCGAGGGGCAGAGTGTTTCTGGTGGATGGTCCGTGTTTTTGTGCGGTGCGCGGATTGATGTGGAGAGGCGGTCGTGTCAGCTTATGAGGAGCTGGAATTTTTCTTGTGGAAACTGCTTGTAATGTAGGGAAGTTTGTTTTAGCAGTGGAGTGAGCAGCTTGTAGTTAGGCTGTAAAAACACGTGAACATTTGGGGTCTGAAGCCCTTTTCTTTGGCCCAGGGTGAAGGTGAATCCAGAATCACTCCGGATTATATAAAATCGTGGGAGAAGAGGCTAAGGCAGTTTAAAATGCAAAGGCATAGTCTCCTTTAAGTGGTGATGATATTTTGGTGGCGGTGACTGGTTTCTCTCTCTTTCTCTCTCTCTGTTTCTCTCCCTCTCTCTTTCTTTTGCTCAGGCAGAAATTGAGGAGGTTACAAGGGAGGTGTTTACAGTAAAGCTGCAAAGGGAATTAACATTTGCTTATATATTTTGACGTTTGGTAGGGCTGGTGAAGCAAAGCATTAGATAAAGCCCAAGATGTTTCATTTTGCTTTGGTAATCTACTTATGGAAGGCAGTGTAAAATCAATCTTGCCAAGCAGAAAGAGAGTTGGTGGAGTCTAAATTCTATTTTCGAAAGCCAGCCAGTTTATAAAAATGGTGGATATGTGGTTTTTTCCTGCCTTATAAATTGAAAGCGGATCTTCTGAATGCAAAGCTGCAATTGTTTTAAAAACAGTTATTTATTATTTCCAAGAGAGACTGGTTAACTGTAAAGTAGATGTAACAAAATAATGAGGTGAATGAACCCTAACTGTACATATTCTTGACATAAATGAAATGCGCAGCGTTGTAGCAGGTGAAGTGAAGCATTGTCTATCAGGGCTGTTTTTCTTGGCTGCATCTCAGATTGTGTGTGGGATCCTAACCTCGGGCACAATAGCATTCATAAACAGCAATACATTGCTGCTCTTTCTACAGCAGCACATAAATACTCATTTTTAAACGAAAACAATCTTATTAAATACCATTCATTCATATCTGGATTTACAGATGCTTGTTACTTTTTGAAACCTGTACCCAATATAATCGCTTTATACTGGGCAATGTACAAAGCAGTCTTATACTAGAACATTATAAGGTTATAATAAATAATGTTTTAAAGATATAATTAGCTACTTTATGCTCGGAGAGCACATTTTAAGTATCCTTCTGCTGCATTCGCAAGCCACCAGAAAAGAGAAATGAAATGTCCTTGCAAAGATTTCTTTATTATTATAGCTATTTCTACAGAAGGATTTTGCAGGCGAGGATGGGAATTAGACTAGCTTCAGTTGAGCCTATTGCGCTGTGCCCAGTGTGCGGTTCCTAAAACGCACTAATTACTCCAGCAGCCTTTGGATGCGTTTTTAACGTCATGATCCACGTACAGCAGCTACATTCTAGGTCATTCATTTATACACTAACAAAAAAAAAAAGGCGTCTTTTTTTTCCTTTTTTTTTTTGGCTAAAATGAAGGAGAGGGTGGCTGAAGGTGAGACCTCGCTGCCACGCACTGCTGATTTCCCCATGCGACCCAAAACACTGCTCTTTCCCCAGGAAGGAGGGGAACCCTCCTCTGTGGGCCGTAACCTACCCCACCCTCCAAAAATCGAATATTAATATAATTTGAGATTTAACTGGTGGAACAGCCATCAGGACAGCAATGCCCCGCAGCTGAAATAATATTTAAAATAGAAGGGGTTTGACATTTGAGAAGTCAGTGGCTTGAAATACCCAGTTGTACTTAGCTAATTCAGTCCTTAACCTCTGGTTTCAAATAAATCAATTACAGTCGATTCCACTTCAGTTCAGAAGTGCACGAGGTTTTTAGTTAATTGAATACATTTTATTCACTTGCTAGGAGTATTCATTTATCCAAACCCTTGCTTTTAAGGGCGGCTTTTTATTGCCCGTGATAAATCCGACCGCCGTCGGGCGAGCGCCGCGTTTGTTGCCTCGTGTCCGGGCCCCGTTCCGGGCGCTTCCCTGTTCCCGTGGCCGCTCTGTGTGTCCCGGCCGTGCCCGGATCTGCAGCCCTTGCGGGCGGCCACGGCAGCGGCATCGTGGCTCCCATGTGGGGGCCAGTGGTGTAAAAAGGGGGAAAAAAAGAGCAGGGGTAGAGAGGGCTTCAGCCTCCGTCCCGCGCACCTTTGTGCTGCAGGAGAGGAGGGAGAGGCCGCCGACAATGCGGCCCCGCGCTGCTCCGAGCAGATCCCGGCACTCTGCGCGCGCCTGGCAGAATCCTGCTGGCTGCTGTGGGAAGGAGAGGGGTTAATTAGCGTCATTATCAATCACCCCTGCTTGTCTAACGTGTCCAAAGAATAATCAAGTTAGGGGGCTGCGTGGAGCTAGCATCTGCCTCATTCCGCTTAAAGATTTTTCTCCCCTGTATCGTTCAATTATCGGAACTCTGCGCCAGTTTCGGGCTCTGTCAGGGCCATAAAGCAGGGTCAGATCGTTAGAAATCTGGAATGGAGGGGAAGCTGCAATATAAATAACAAATGGCTTCATTATTTGAGTTACAGGTGCAAAAACGGCCGTGAAAATGATCAGCGCTTACTAGAATGTGCTCCTCCTTTTTTCATCTCCACTAAGGAGGCAAAAAGAGATCAGCCAAGCCTGGTTCTTAAATCAAATGATTGTTTTGCATAGGTTGCAGCCTCTCCATTTGCAGCATTTGCCTTAGTCACCTCAAATTCTAAAAAATAACTAGCCTAAAGCAAGCAATTGGGAGCGGAGAAAAAGTAAAAGCTTTTCATGAGCATTTATTAGTGGAGTCTTTCTAGCTTCAGCAAAGCTATTTTAAAAGACCCTTGCTTCTTTTCTAAGGGTAGTTTCTAGATTTTCTTGCACGGACTAACTTATATTTTGGGCAGGGCAAGAAGAAATGGTCTGTTGCGGAGGGGAGTGTCTGTATCTCTAGACCGTGACCTCTCTGCCCTGGTGCTGTAGGGAGAAGAGCGAGAGCCCCCTGCTCTCCTCCTGCTCCTGCTCCTCACCAGCGCAGCCAGGCCTATGTGGCCCCAGGTAAACTCAGGGACCCAAAACCCTCGCGGTTGGGTCACCCGGGCATCTTCACTGCGCAAAGGCCATGTGGACATCAGACCTGCCAAGAGAGCGCTCTGCTGAGCAGGGGAAAGACAGGCTGGTTTCCGGCGGCGCTTTTCCTTTAGGACCTGATTTTGCAGGGCAGGTAGGAGCAGCTGGGGCCCTCTGAGCATGCAGGTGTGCAGAGGCCTCCAGCCTCAGCCCCCAAGGCCGCCACGAGCTCCACCATCAGCACGAACCTGCTGGTGGCCTCGTGGCTCCTTGGCACCGACACCTTCAAGCAGAGGTGGGGAGACGCGGCGGGACGTGCGCCCGAGGAGCGGGTGGCTGGAGCAGGACGGGCGGGTGCGAAGCGTGAGCCGCGTCACCGCGTTGGGGCGAGCGCCGCGCGCGCAAACCCCAGTGTCTGCGGGGCGCCAAGACCTTCCCCGGCCAGAGATGTTCCCAAGCGGCGCGGCTGCTGCTGCTGCTGCTGCTGCGTGTGGTTGGGCTCGCTCCCTTTGTGACACTCTATTGAAAGCAGATGCGGCGGCTCTCAATAGAGCGCGGTTTTCTAGCGGCAGCGGGGACTGCTCAGTCAAACTCAGGGATGAGCTCTCCTCTGCACGATGTCTGGGTTACGCTCCGGCTTGCTGGCGGTGGTGCAAAACCTGCCTTTGCACTGCTCTGGGCACGGCCGTCCCCCTCCCTTCTGTGCAAGAGCCACCCCAGTCCCCACAGCCGAGTGTAGAGACGTGGAGATGGACAAGATTTGGGGCCCGCTTTCAGCTGCCAAGCCAAGGCATTTCTTGGAGGTCCTAGGAGGAAGAGGAGAACGGAGTTGCCTGTCTGCCCCTGTCTCCTCCCTGCCGCTCGCCTGCCTTGCCCTCCTCCTCTGCCAAAGACTGCTCCTCTGCCAGGCCAAGCTCAAGGACTTGATGGTAACTTGGGGCCAGAGGGGCGCTCGGCTTCCTCTGGCCCCTGCCAGCCCTCCCTGTGTTTGGGAGCCCCTTGCGCTCGGCAGGGGCTCGACAAGCTGCTTGGCTCCCGGCACCGCAGTCGTGGGTGCGGGGTACTGCTCCTTGGCATGGGGACTGGCTGCCCAGGGCTCTGCTCCACGTCCCCGTGTCTCTGTGTGACAGAGAGAGCGGGAGCCGCACGATCCCCACAGCCATCCCGCTGGGAAGGACTGGGCTTTGTGAGGAGAGGAAAACCAAGAGGAGAAGGGCCAGCACAGGCTTTTGGCCTTGGTGCCCAGGAGCGCCTGGGCACCTGCATTTGGAAAGTTTCCTGGGAAGGATGTGGGGACGCGGGAGCTGCAAGCAGAGCTGGCTGCTGCTAAGGCCCTGCCGGAGCCCAGCTGTTTATTTGTTCACACTGTCACATCCAGGGAGATTTTGCACTGAGGGCTCCGCTCTTCCTGCCCGCGTGTGCAGGCACGGGTGCGTGTCGCCCTGCACAGAGGGTCAGCGCACGTGTCCATCCCTGCAGGCGCGTGCTCCCACCCTCGTGGCTCACGCGTGTCCACCCTTGTGGGCGCGTGTGTCCGCACTGGCGGGCGCGTGTCCAGCCTTGTGGCCCCTGCGTGTCCATCCGTGCAGGCTCACGCGTGTCCGTCCTTGCATGCGTGCGTCCACCCTTGCGGGCACACATGTATCCACACTGGTGGGTGCACGTGTCCATCCCTGTGGGTTCACGCGTGTCCATCCCTGTGGGTTCACGCGTGTCCGTCCCTGTGGCTCATGCGTGTCCATCCCTACGGCTCACGCGTGTCCGTCCCTGTGGCTCACGCGTGTCCATCCCTGCGTCTCACGCGTGTCCGTCCTTGCGGGCACACGCGTGTCCGTCCTTCTGCGCGCGTGTCCCGGCTGGCTCACGCGTGTCCGTGCCGGCGGGCACGTGTGTCCCCGTCCCCACGCCGGGAGCGCTGGAGCGGCTGGCAGAGGGGGTGGGGAGGCTGCCTCCCGGATAGTTGATATTCCAGGTTCAGCCTCTTTCTCCGCTCTCATTCTCTAAGCCCAGCCGGGGGGAGCGTCGCCCCAGGCCGAACATATGCTTCTTTCCAGCGCGCTAATCCACCTTCCGCGCGCAGCAATAATTGCTCCAGTGTCCGCGGCTCCTCGGCGCTTTGTCCCTCGCTGCCTCCCATCAGTTTGGCACACGCCATTTCCATCAAATCCTTTCAGAGCCCCGGCTGCTTTTGTCACGTCCCCGCTCGGGCGAGCGGGGCGGCGGGGAGGGCCGGGCGCCCCGGTGCCAGCAGCGCCGCCGGGCCCGCTCCGCACTGGGCCTGGCACCGGCACCGGCACCGGCTCCGGGGGGGCCGGGCGCCCCGGGAACAAAAGGGCGGCCGAGCCGCTGCGCCGGGCAGAGGGTGCTGGTCCTGCGAGGGCGCGTGGGCGA
>JAWLRI010000050.1:1407833-1422797 GCA_034781795.1 Crypturellus tataupa | reverse complement strand
GCCCCTTGGCGCGTGCGGGAGTGTGTGCGTGTGTGTGTGTGTGTGGGGGGGGGGGGGTTAGTTAAATTTGTGTGATTTTATTTTTGTTTTTGAGTTGCCTCTATTGTATCTGGACAGAGAACCCTTAGGATGAATCGCGACGATATGCCCGGTGAAGGTGGGAAGCGTCAGGGCTGGAAGGATCTCTCCGTCGCGCTCAGAAGAAAACATCAAACGTGCCCCAGAAATAAGCGCGCAGAACCCAGGTCTTGCGTGGATGGGGAAAAAAAAATAAAAATAAAGAAGCCCCAGAACCGTCGGTGTAATGTGAAGCGGACACGAAATCTAGGTTTCATTTGGTCAAATCTTCCTTCTGTTGTCCATTAGCTGCCAAGTAAAAAACAAAACAAAGCAAACAAACAAACAAACAAAAAAGATGAGAAAGGTGAGGGGGAAAATAGAGGAAAATACTCTGATTGCCTCTAAATGCGGGTTTCCACCACCAAAGCAGGAGCATCCGTGGAAAAAAGTTTGGAGCTGGGCTGCTCTGCTCCCGAGACGCCTGAATTCCCAGGGAAACGAGCACGTTAACAGCAACAACAGCAAATGCGAAGCTCCTGGTTGCCTGCCCCTTTGAAAACAAACAGGATCTATTTTTGGCCAGGAAACCCCAGACAGAAGTGGCAACTAAAGCTTTAAACCATTTGGAAATTCATTTATGATTTAAAGAGGGAGCCGGGGGGCTTTCGTGCCTCCCCTGCCATTGGTCGTGAGGAAGGGCAACAAAAGAGGGAAAATGCTCCGACTAACTGGCGAAGCGCTTCCTATGCATCAAAGGGGAAGAAAGAGCTAATCCGAAAATGACCACTTTAATGTACACAAAACGGTTGCAAACCTATGGCTACAGCAGCAGAACCGAGGGGGATTTTGAACCTTCCATCACAACAAAAAAGTACCCTTAATGTCATAATAATAGATATTAAACAAAGGGGAATGAAAGGATCTCACGCTGGTTTTTCTGCATTCTTGCGCCTAATTAAAAAATATACAGGAGGAAGACGTCGTTTGGGTCAAAGTGGCATGAGAGCCGCCTTGTGCCACCGAAGGGTCTGCAATTATCAGCTTAGAGGCCGGTGCTGGAGGTCCCTCGCGCTGCGCGGCTCCAGGGGGCCGAGGCGCGGGGACGGGGACGAGGACGGGGACGGGGACGGGGACGGGGACGGGGACGAGGACGGGGACGGGGACGAGGTGGCCGCGGCGCCCGGCCCGCGGCGGAGCGGAGGCTGCAGCGGTCCCTGCTGTCGGGCTCCGCGCACTCGCCTTGCCCACACAATAGCGGGGCAGCACAAAGGGAGACTAAAACAAACACAGCAGATCCCCGCAAGCCTTTTCAAGCCTCTTTTTTTTTGTTTTTTTTTTTTTTTTTTTTTTTTTTTTTCCCACAGCCCATTCAAAGGGAGCCGCGGTGTTTACCCAGTGCCAGACTGCAACTGCCCTCTCGGGCGAGGGGGAAGCCCGTGGCGAGCAACAAGTGCCCTGCGTGGTAACACCTCCTCCCCGGGGGAAAGCGCAGCGCAGGAGGGACCTTCCCCGGGAACTGGAGACCAGCGGCTGGAGCCAGACAGGTCCAAGCGCGAGATAAGGCGCACGCGGGCAGCGGAGCGGGCGCTCGCTCGCACAGAAGGTGCAATTCCATGGAGCCCAAGGGCCCGGCCTCAGCGTGGATGTTGCCAAGTGAAACACGACAGCCTGCGCGCGGTGAGAGGCTGCTCCTGGATGAGGCTCTTCCAGGCTGTGGCTCACGATCGACTCGAGCACTGTGTGAACACTTGGCTCCCGAGCAGTCTCCGTCGTGATGCTTAGCTGGTATTGCTGCTGACTGACAGCAGACAAACTCTGCCCATGCCCTGGTTTGGACAGTCTCTTTTAATAGTCATTAATTTTTATTTGCAGTTTATTTGCAAGTTTTTATGGCCCGCCTTGACAGGCGTCGAGGTGACAGGTCTGCTCTGAGAAGCATCACAGTCCTCCAGGGATGGGGATGAATGGAGCTGATGGAGCAACTCAGGGGCTTGGAATTTGTTGTATATGCGCTTCAGGGTATGAAGAAGTAGCACAAACCAAGCCTTTACTTTCGCTGTCGGGTACATGGGTAATCTGAAAGATCTTCATTTCTCAGGTTGTTTCCTTCAGCTGCAAGCCTCCCTGTACAGGCCAGCATCCTTGTTTCTTCCTCCTCCTCAGAGGGTTCAGTGGCCCAACACTGGACATCCCGGGGTGCTCATCAGCTCTCCACTTGGACAGACGCTGCTCAGCATCCTCCCAGGGCTGCCTGTCTCTTGTCTTGGTCTGCACGAAGCTTTATTACCTTGCCTTATGGTGGGATGAGTCTGCTTTAGGACTTGGACACCAGGTAGGGCGCTAAGCATCCCTCGTGCCCGAGCTGGCCTTCCTCATGGCAGCACGTCCAGGAGATGCAGGGGCTGAGCAGGAGGCTGTGAGGGTGCGCACAGCACCCTGCCGGCCAGCAGTCTCCAGGAGGCAGGTTTCTATGTGAGGTCCTCGTTTTGGAGAAGCTGAGCTCTATTTCCTTAGTTGCCTTTGTGTGAAAGGCGGATGTGCGGTGCAGTGGTGTGGATGGAGTTCTCACCAGGATAAGTACATTAAAAATAGCAGTGGACAGATGGGTTTTGAAGCAAAAAACAATTCAGGGCAGGAGCAGCTTTGTGTACAGTTCATTCCTTGAGAGAAAGACGTAAATAGCCATCCTATTTTAAAAGCCAGTTGGACTCAGGGGATAAAAACAACAGTAGGAATATGAATCTAATAATAAAATTATCATCATCATCATCATCTTAAACGAAATCTTAAATGAGAGCCAGAAGGAGCCTGACCATCTTTTCCAGGCTAATAAAATAATCTTCTGGTCAATTTTGTTTGTATCTGATTAACGTGGTCGCTAATTGCCATGCCTGTTGATGTGTAATTTTGAAGAGCTTTACGGTTTGTTTGCAAAGAAATTGCCTTCATGTGAGTCTTGGTTTACACAGTCTTCACTTAGAAGTGCTGATTTTCTCAAACCAAATTATGCACAATGGTTGGTTAAGCCATAAAAGTAAATGCGAGTGTATTTAGGGCCAAAACGTGTTTACGTTTCGCTCCTGCTGGTGTGAACTCTCTCTGCCTGCTCTGCAGGGGTGCGTTTCAGCGGGGCAGCTCCTGCACCTCCCGGCCTCGCTGGTGGATGGGCTGGGATGGGAGGGAGGTGACGGTCATGGGGAGCTGGGAGCCAGACAGGCCCCGGGGGCCCTGCACCCTCTTCTGCTCTTTCTGAAATGCGGCACGGCCGCGAGGAGATGGGGTCACGGGCGTGACACACGTGCAGAAGGCTTTTTGTTGCCTGTTTAAGGGCAACATAATTGATTAACTCAGGCTCCTGTACTAATATCGTCCCCCGCATACGGGCCTGCCTGGCGCGGACTGTGTAGCAGGGCCCAGCTCGCACGCTGTCGACACGGCAGAGAGCCCAGGTGCCCCCAACCCTGCTGCAAATACGGCACGCTCTTCGCAGTGTTTAACTGCAGGAAGGCCTGCGAGTAAATCCACTGCTTTGCGCCCAGGTCTTTTGCACTGAGAGCAATGGGAAACAGCTAGGTGTCTCTCTGCACTTTTAGGTGCTTCAAAGCTTTAAAAATGCGATCCTCCAGCATCGACATCCATGTCTTAAAATCAGCCAAACTGACTCGGAAGCAGCTGGAAATTTTCCTGCAAATACTCACTGGTCTGTTTCAAAGTACAGGTTAGAAAACAGAAACAAAAATGACAGTTTGATGCTACGTTATTTAAGTCTGCTTTTGCCAGGGGAGCATTTTAGCAATGCCATCTGGAGCACTGAATCCTGCGGATAATGATACATGGGACTGGCTGCACCCGCTGCGCTGTGGGCACTGCTGACACCAGGAAAGCTGGTCCCGAGCCTCAGCACTTGGAGGTCGGGGCAGAGGGGTTAAGCAGTCGAGGCACCACATCAGCCCCCGGTTGCCTTCGTAATCGCTTCTTTGGTTCTGGTTGTACCGCGCGCATTTATGAGCAAGAAAACTCTCAAGGAGAAGGAACAAACCCCACATCCTACAAGTAAGGCCACGGCTGAAACCCAAAGTGACGAGAAACTCACATTTTAAGCTGGGCCTGTGTCCTGGATTCACCCGATGGAGCAAGGAAGCAACCCTGTCACTTCGGATTCCTGCTGCCCATCACACCGGCCGTGTCCAGGGTGAGAGCGGCCGCGCGCAGCCCTTGCAGTGACGCTCCGATGTTGGTGCCACGGCTGCAAATGGGTCACTCGCTCCTAAACGCAGTGGCCCGTAGCAAGCCCAGTCTCTGAAGATCCCCGTGAAGCTCTCAGGTGATACGCTGGCTTTTTCCACAGCATCCTGGGAGAGGTGGGAACGTGCCCCTTTCCCCCAGGCACTGTCCTGTGTCCTGTCCCCGAGCGCCTCCTGTGAACCCTTCCCAAAAGAGGACTCTGAATGCGTCCGAGCAGCGTGATCCGTCCTGGCATCCCTGCCTCGACCTCTGCAAAACGCGCTTCCCCTTGCTCGCAGCAATCAGGCCATCCCTGGTGATGGTTCAGCAATGCCTCCCGGGCAAGCGGGGGCATGATCAGGCCCTCTCCTCTCCTCCCAGTTCCCTTCCGAGTGAGTCAGACGAGTCAACAAAGTCAGCCCGGCGAGGGGAGGCTCGGCGAGGCAGGGGCTGGCGCGCTCCTGCGTCCCGCGCAGCCCTGCTCCGTGAGGGACAGTCACTGCAGAGACACGCGTCCCGGTGTCTCCGTGCCGCGGCATGGGTTTGTCCCCAACACCCCAAACCCGAGATCCTAGCATGTAGCCTGAACTCAGCCACGCAGCGCCATAGCTGTTGTTTGCTTCATGGTATGCCCGCCTGCAAATCTGCCAGAGGAGGACCTCACAACCAAGAAACTTTCGTTTTTTTTTTTTTCCTTGAAACTGTTTGCAGGGTAGGTGACACAAATATCTGTCCTCTTTTTTGTTAGGTTGATATGTATCCTTTGGTCTGTGTCAGGCTAGGGGTATAGACCAGTGTCCATCTCTCTAGGATCAGAGTGTTCCAGGGGCTAAGAGATTTGTAAAACTGTGAATTTAGTGAACTTCACGGGTCCCTGGTGTGTAAACACAAACCTGGCATTGCCCCCATGTGCACCTCCTGCAGCAGAGCAGATACAGCAACATGGAGATACGCTTGGTTGTTATTAACAGTATAATGAAACCCAGAGATGACTCCTCCTACAGTTACCACAAAGTCGCCACCAGTGTAAGGAAAGTGATTTATTTTAATGGCAAATAAAGAAAAAGTGATTTTGCTTTCCACTGTTACTTGGTGTTGCAGTCAATCCCTTTATTTTCAAGGTGAATTGTGTTTGGATTCAGGCTTTATAATCCTCAAAGTTAAGTACAGAGCTGGCAACGATATCAAATGAAGACAGGGTGGTAAAAGAAGGTTTTTATTATTATTTTCCATAATTATTTGCTTCTGAGGTAGCAGAAAGCACATGTATCCTCTCCTAGCCTATCCTCCCTCTAGTCAGGTATTTTGCATAGTGGCTGGGCAGAGTCTTCGAGAGCAAACGTCCTCTGAGATATCTGATCAACCCCAGCCATGTCTTGGCACGTTCCTCCTCCTCTTCCTATTGCAGTAAGACATCTCGGGCACAGGAGCTGATGAACTGTAGCTGAGATGGTGAGGAGAGAAGCACTGCTCTCTGGGGGAAGGATGGCCTGCAGACCCTGCTCAGCTGGCTTACCCCTAAATCAGCGGTTCCTGTTTGGTATTTGGGCCGTTTGTGCTACCAGGAAGAGGCCGGTTGAGGAGAGCAGGAGCAGCCTGGAAGAGAGGAAGGTTGGGCTGCTGCTGTTCTGCTCCTCATTTGAGCAATTCTGTCAGGAATGAAAGCTGTACTAGCGCTTTGCATTTACAGCACAAAACGCCTTCCTCTTGGGCTTGAAGGACAACCACATAGTGAGTGCTGGTGTTACGCTTTTAGTAACAGGGGACTCAAAGCGCTGAGTTATTAAACGAGTGGTTCAGGCCAAGCATTGTGTCCCCACACAGAGCTGGAGTCTCACACAGGCAAGTGAGCCTCTTACCTCTCCAATAGAGCAGTATAGGATTTTCGTGCACCAGGAAAAATAGACAGAGTATAAAAATATAGAATAAAAAAAAGATATGAATAGGCTTGTCCTAGAGCATTAATTTTCGGGAAGCTCCTTGTCATTTTTTTTTAGATTACTTGGAATTGGATTACTTGGATTACCCTTGCAAAGAAGGGTTTGCCTGTATCCATATAGAGATTTTTTAGCAAATTTTGCTTAAATACATTCTACTAACGTGCCATTATTGGGTGCTTTTATTGCTAGCATCATGAGGGTGGACTATTGTGATAAACTCACTGCTCAGGACAGCAGAAGCTAAATATAAGGACATTGCAAATGTGAAGATGAGAATAGAGGTTTTCCATTCACAGTTACTTGCTACTGGCTGTGTGAAACTTGAGTGTCTAAGTGGTTGACTTGGGCACAAGTGACAACCTCCAGCCCCGCAGAGCTCACTCGAAATTCATTGCAGACCACATGAAACCTTCGATCTACACAGACTCGTCCCGCTCTGCAGGATCAGCCGTGAGCCCTGCCTGGTGCTGGGGTCTCAGTAAATGCTTTATAAACCCGGGTATGAATTAAAGCGCCCGTACAACCCAAGGGAAGAGCAACCATTGGGACGACATCCCCTGGGCCGCGTGCCGGGGCAGGGAGCCAGACCCGGCCCCTGCCGCCCGCCCTGCAACCCGGTGGGCTCAACAGGAGGAAAATCAGGGCTGGGAGTTAACTTTGCACCGCTATCCTGGGGCACGCGCGTACACAAGGGGCTATTCTCCGCGCCGTGTTTATGTGGCTCTCCTGTTAGCGCTAATAGCAGCTATGTTTGTGCGTCCCGCGGAGGGAACAAACCTCTTAGTCAATAATGTAGTGTTAAATTCTGGGGAGACATCAAAGTGCCAGTAAAACCAGTGCTGTGAGATTACCTCTGGCAGCTCTAACTTGTGACCAAGCTATTTTTAATATCATAAAATCTGTTGCTCCCCTCTCATGAATAGGCATACTGTATTTTGCTCTTTCAAGTCAGAACATGCTTTTGTGAATTTCTTTCTTTCTTTCTCTTTCTTGGCTATTGCAATGCTCTCCCTGTCCTCTCAGGAGGACAGTAAAAGCCAGAGTTGGAGGATTCAGGGAAATTAAGACATGCACATTTTAATTCACGACGCAGTTGTTAACACTGTTCTTTGAAGATGGCATTTTGATGGGTTGGCATTTTGATGTACACCAACAAAACCAATGTGCCTAGATATGGTTGTACCTGTGGTACCTTCAAAGTATCACGTGCTGATTGACCTGGGATCTCAGCAATACCTAAGCGTATGAGAATATTAGAACCACAGGAAAAGGCCATGGGAACAGGAAAAGGCCCTTTTAATTCCACCTTCCTGCTTTTTCCTCCTCCTCCTCCCCCCTGCCCTCCTTCTCCAGTAACAAATCTAGGTGTCTGTGGAACTCATTTACATGCTTTGCTTCAGCTGCCTACTCCATAACTTATTCCATATGTTTATTGCCCTTTGTGTGCAATAGTCCTGCCTGTGTCCCCTATTTGCTTGTAACTTCTTAAATTTTCAGGTTTTACCTCTTTTTTTTTTTTTGGAACCTGCTTACCCATGGCTGATCTTTATGACACTTCTGCTTAAAGTCAAGTCAGCAGCAGACACCAATGCTACATGAAGTCTCAGCCAAGCAGTGCTCTTAAAGCAACGTCTTATTTAGCATACTGTGCTGGGACTGCAGATGGGATGGGACCTACTGGCAGATCCAATCAGGGTTCAGACCCAGTGTTCCTCCCCTTCTCTGCTGTTTTGGGAACCACAACTTTAAAGAATGGGCCCACAATGAGAGGAAACATCAGAACACTTTCCAGGTACGTGGCACGAAGCAGTATCTCGACTCCCGCCTTGCACTTACTCCGTCTTGCTGATTCTCCAGAGAAGCTGGACAACTGAGTTGCTTGAACCTGCTCACCACAGATTTCCAAAAGGGTTGCAAAGGCAAGGAGGGAGATATGCTACCTCCTCGAGGACCCTTTTGGCTCTCAAGGAAGAGCAGCAGGACCCTGAGGGCTATTCCCACCCAGGGAGGGGGCTGTTCTTCCTAAACGTTGATTGAGGGGCGATTTGGACGCAATGGCCAGAGGATGCCTGGAGCATGGGGGTGAAAGGAGGGCACCACTTGAGGAAGGAGACTTGGATCCAGAAGGAACAAAAGGAGGGTGAAGGAAGAGACAGGAGAGGTGCCTGAGGTGCGCAAGGTGCCCATATGCATATGAAAACCACTGTGGGAGGTGAGGGAAGACACTCCTCTGAAATGCCAGCCCTGTGGAAGTCCAGGGGGACCTTCTCTTTCCCTTTACAGAAAGCAGGGTCCCAATGTTTGCTCTAAATGACTCCATTTAAAAGTAAGCATAGACATTTACATCTTAATCGCACTGCACGTTTTCTCACCTGATCTGAAAATATATTTTCCTCACTCACCATAATCTGGCTTGTACTGAGCACAATCTCCGCAGCATTACTCTGGTTTCTGGGTCAGAGGAATACATCCGTTTAATAGTCCCGTTGCCTCTGGATCGATCTTAAATCCGCATGAGGGGAAGTGTTTTGAGATTATGGAGTAAGAATTTTGCATGGGCAAAATACCTTGGGGTCAAGTTTTGCCTTCCACTACATGGTAACAGTTCCCATCAGAGGCTGTAGGAGCAAAATATGTGCCCAGGATTTACTATTTGGGAGTGCTTTTAGTTAAAAGGGGTGCGCAAATACAGCATGACACAGCCAGGCCTGGCTGCTGCTCATGCCGCTGTGACCACAGCAGCATGAGCAGTGACCACACGTTAGAGTCACATAAACACCAGGGGGAAGAGGCCCCCTTCTCTTCTCTCTTCCCCACAATGATGGAACATTTTAAAAAGCTGCAATCAGAAAAGCTACAATTACCTTTTCAGTTTCCCCACAAAGCTTTTCCAAAAACCCACCTTGGTGATTTTTCTTTTGCTTTATTTTACATGTCAAATTGAGGCTAAGATTTTCACTCTTCTGGTTTTTAACAGTTACTGATTTTACCACGTTTGGTTTGGTGTTTAAAAAAAATCAACAGAAGGATTACATTTCAGTGGCACAACACCCTAATCCTCAGGCAAATGATTTGTCCAAGCTTAATATGAAGTACTTAGGATGTATTGTTTGATGTAAACACTAGTTCTAATAAAATGGTGCCTGAGGTACAGTTCTTCAACTTGTAATACCCTATTTGTGTTGGCCTGTACACATTGGATTTGAAACCATTATGATAAAATATATCCTCTTTAGCCCGATAAAAAAAAAAAAAAAAAGAAATCGCAGCGTGGGGCCTACTCGCAAAGGAGGGACACAGAGCGCAGCACGGAGCGACGCAGGGAGCAGCGGGACTTGCTCCCCGGCATCCGCAGGGCTATCTCGGGCAGAGCAGCATCTCCCTCCCTCCCTACATGTCCCCTGCAAGGCGCACGCAGGGCAGTCTCCCCATGGAAGCAACTCTTGGCGCATGGATGAAGAGGCAGGTGCAGAGGGTTGGGGCTGCAGCAGGCACGCGGGACCCAAGCGGAGATGCCCCTGCTGCTGGATGCTGCCCTGAAGCCTCCTTGTGTGGGGAGCAGTGGTCTGGGGACCTGCCAACGTGCTGGGAAGGACCTGGAAAAACACGTCAGTCTGGATCTGCACGGCAGTGCGAAGGGGAAAGTGGCTTCTCCGCCCCACAGCTTGACATGGGCGTCTTGGAGCCTGCCCAGGCAAGGCTTTACCTGAATCACCACGTCTTTTTGGGTCGTCCTTTGGCATCGCAGAGTATAAATACGCTTTGGATGTGACCAAGGATTTTAATAATTGCTCCGTTTTTAAGAATCTGTGAGGGGAACTGGACAATGGGCCAGGGAGGGGCTTGTGTCTTGGGAAATCCCGTTGTGGTGAGCCGCTCGAGAGCAGCCCGCTCTGCAATAGCAGGAAAAATGCTTGGCGTGTCCTGACGCTACGTTCATCTTGCTGCTCCATCAATACAGGAGTGACAAAAAGTGGCTATCAGCCACCTCCCCTGCTGCTTGCAGGACCTGATTTCTGTGAAGGACTTTCACAAGATTAACCGAAAAACCACTGTTTTCACAACTTTATGGCAGAGTACAATTCACCAGTTTCAGAGCGTACCTTTTCCGAGTGAGTAAGTATGAGCATTTGAGCATTTTGGGTAAGTTTTCTCATTCTGAGCTGTGGTTTTTTTTTTTTTTTTTTTTTTTTTTTTAATAGCAATGTATTAATCTTTTGTCTTTTTCACAAAATAGGCTAACAAACATAATAAGTGGGCGAAGAGTCCACTCTCCTGGTAACTCTCTGCAGTGAGAGAAAATGATTTAAAATATGAGAGTAGGTGAGGAAAATTCCAGAAATGTGCCCTCACACCAAAAGGGGGAAAAATAGCAGGCACAAATGCTCGAAACTGAGCGTGCCTGTTGTTGGTATGCATGTCGCATTGGATCGCTCCCTGTTCAGTGATGTGAGTGAAGGATCTGTTGGTCTAGAGGATGCAGATTTGGGCTTCACATGAGTCTGTGCTAGAAAATCCCAAATCGTTAAACAAGCTCCTCCAGCAAGGTCCCCCTGGATCCAACCTTGCTCCACAGGGACAACATTCGGGGCTTTTCTCCCTGATGAGACTTCCAGGATTTCTGGCATCACCCACCCAGCAATGCAGACTCTCACTTCCTGTCCTTACTGAACTGTGTGCAACTTCCAGCTCTTTCCAGATTGCAAGTGAGCATTAAGCCAATGCACCCGGAGGTGTGCACGAGACATGGGTGGGAAGGAGCAGAGGGGCCTTGCTTGACACAGAGCTGCAGGTTGGACAGACGAGGGATGCTACCTTACACCTTGCCTTGTACTGCTTCTGTTTCCCCCAAGGGAAAGCCAGCAACATTTGCTGCGTAACAAGAAAACATCCAGCTTGCTTGTTCAATGTCTGGAGCCAGCTCGTGGGACAAGCTAATGCAACTGGAGCACGGTCAGGTATTTCTCTTGCCGTGACTCAGTATCTGTTGTCGCCCGCATCAGACCATGGGAGACCACTGTAACTAAAACACATTTAACTGAAGCAGTTCTCAAAAGAACAGGGAAAAGAGGGGGCCTTTCCCCTGTGCTTAGACAGCCCCTTCTTGAAGCTGAACAGCTTTCTGCTAGGGAGGAGCTGCTGAGCTGAAAAGAGCCGGTAGCATCCCTCCTCTCCTTTCTGGAAATTTGTTTCACAATCAGGCTTCCAGGGAAAAAAAATACTCGAGAAAGAACCACAGCACCAGAGGATGGGGTGGGTTTCTATTGTTTCCCCAGAAGATATCACTCAAGTCAAGATGGGTCCCTTAGTTCTGTGCTCTGTTTTCGATCGCGCGTGTTGCAGCTGCTCGTAGCGATGCCTTGTCGAGGCCCTTTCTTGGACGAGGTGGCGTTTCCAGCAAGGTGTTGTGTGTAGGAGGAATGAGGTGAGGCACTTTGAGAAGGTGAGTGGGTGCCAGCATTGCTCAAGCTGTGCAGTCACCCTCTTCCCGCTCCACAGAGTGACCGAAACCGCTATTGCTCTTGGCCGGGGCCACCTCACCTGCACAGGAGCGGAGCCCAAATGCTCCCAAAGCCGCTCCAGGCAAAACCCTCACCGCTAGCCCCAAAAATCTGCCGAGGTGCTTTGGGCAACCGGCAGGTGCCGTGTGCCCCGTGTCCGTGGCCTTCGGTCCTGCTCGCCATGGCCGAGGGCAGGTTGCAATCTCTCCCTCTATCAGCTTAGTCGTTTTAAAGTGAGTATAGCAATACTTAGCCCTAAACCTAGCAAGGAATTGCGCACAAAGGCTGAATGGATAAAAACTGCCTTCCAGTCTAGAAGCAGGGGCTGAAGACACCCTGCAATTATAAGGCAGTTAACTTGTGACTGTGCTTTGCATTTTCTCCTTCAAGCTAATTATTACCAAAATGGGAAAGTTAACAGTATGACTGAGTTCTTTATCACTGTCCTGAGAAGAAATCATCCTCAGAAGCAAGGTACACTGCAGGTCTTATATTTATACTGCCACTAGGATAACACTATTATTAATACTGCTGATTTCCCTGCAATATTGTGGATATTAATAACGTTTAATTCAAAGTCCCCAGTTCCTTAGGAAGAATCAAAGCTCACAGTTACTATTAAGCTTGCAGATGTGTAATAAGCAGCCTGTCCAAGCAAAATTACAGTCTTTGCGGCTAGACAGCAATACACCCTGGGATCCTCGCCTGCTTGCCGAAGTTGACAGAAAAAAAAAAGAATATCTGAAGGATTCAGTGAGCTTTGGATCTGCCTCCCTGTGACCGTAGAGAGCCAGGAGGGAGCACACCAAGAGCAGAGACTGACCCTGGCTCTGCAGCCTTCCTGCCCCTGTGGTTTCGGTAGCCGATTCGGCCCTATGAGTTTGGCCTCATCCCTTAAAACACTTCTCCTGGGCTATGCTTTTACTCTGCTCTTTGAGATATTATTTTACTTACATAGATGTAAGTCCTGGACCCACAGGATTTTTTTACAATGTTTTTCTCCTGCTCGACTTTAGCCACCAGAACAGACTATTGGTGTTTTAAGCTCCTGAGCGGGGAAATTGGATGTCTTCGACTGGGCCATGCTAGCAGATGTTGTTCTGTGAGCAGAAATCTCACATTGGGATCTATCCTCCTGATCTCCTGAGAAAAGGAGCGCTCTCTCTCCCCACCCTTCAGTTTTTTAAACTTCTTAATCTGCAGAGAAAGGGATCTGTTTCCAGCTAAATAATCATCATGCCAGACAATTATAAAAACGTTATTTTTATTATATTTTGAATCACAATTTTCAGCCTCTCTAAGCATAATGAACTTTTCCCTGAATTCCATCTGAAATCTTCTGCGATTGCTAAGAGATTCCCCTTCCTCCAAGTCACCAGATATGAAAACGAAACGCGCTTCTCTCTCCCTTGCTGTTATAAACCTGCCCCTTCCGCTCTCCGTAGCTCCTTGCTGGCCCTTGCCTCCCTGCACGGAAGCCAGGGTTGCCTTCACGGCCGTTTTCCTTCCCAAAGCCCAGCTGAGGAGCGGCGCTCAGCGTGGGCTCTGGCTCTCCCCTCCTGCCGCGGGGCCGGCTCCCTGTGCACCCAGCAGCGGGCAGAACGTGGCCGAGGAAGGTGGCATCGATTGGTGAATCTTACCAGAAAACTCCACATAATTGGCAAGATGACCCTTAGCGGCCCTGGGCTGGGGCGCACTGCTCTTGGTGTGGATCAGCTGGACTTATTCCAATGGTTAGAAACTTCATCGATAATTAAAACATAAGGTAGTTCTTTCTTTTTAAAAAAGATTTTTTTTTTTAAGTGTATGGAGGAAGACCATTCCATCATACGGTTCCCAGCCCATTGCCCCATTTCTCTGCCTGCAGAATGGCTGCTGTGCGCCCCAAACCCTGGCATCCAGGGGCCAGAGCTCAGGTAAGCATTCCCGGGCCCAGGCTGGCGAGATGCTGCGCACACGAGTGGCCCAAGGGCCTTGCTCATGTGAATAGCTGCTCTCGGTGTGGGCAGGACACTCAGGAGCCAGAGGGCCTCTCGTGCACATCCCAAGTCGTGTTTGCTCCTGCTGGCCTCCAAGAGAGCCAGCGTGCACCACATCCGCTGGTTGCGTGGTGCTCTTAGGAAGACGCCTTCGGTGCCGAGGTTCGCCCAATATTTGCTGCAGCTCTGCAGCTCCCCTGACCCGCGGCAGCATGTGCAAGCCAGGAGGGGAGAGCAACCTATTTTCCTTTTTCTCTTCTGCCAGGATCCCCGGCTCGGGCGCATCGGATAAAAATAACGCGTCGCGCGGCGGCGGCCGGAGCGCGGTGCTGCGCTCTTGCCTGGGGCCGCGCATGCCCCGTGCGCGGCGGCGCAGCCGGGGGCACTCGGGCTGCGGCGAGGGGCTGCGCTTGATGTATGGGCCTTGGCTCGGCGTCGTGAGTCACCCCCCGAAGTAGCTGCAGGCGAAACGAAAATCTTCTGTGATTAATTAGAAAAAAATGGACAATTATGAATCGACTGCGCGCAGCCAGTGCATGGTAATATAAATAGTAATGAAGCTGGCTGGATGTGATGAACGCACTGTGTTTATGCGCGATCGCGGAAGAAAGGATCTGATTTAGGTGATGTCAGTTTAAATAACGTGATTTCTGCTCCCTGACTCTTTGTTCGGTCTTTTACGCAGGATTAGATCTGAAACTTTAAAACTGAGTTTTAGTTGTCTTATCTAAACGCCTGGTTGTTCTTTTGATGTCTGCCAGAAACATATGCTTCTCTTCAGTGACCATCCAAAATCGTTACGTTGCAAAGAATGGATAAGCCTAGTAGTGCTGTAAGTGGTGTGCGGTTATTGTTGCTCCTTTGTGTTTGTCAATAGCCCTTCCACAGGCTCTGACAGACTCCGTGCAGAGGCAGCCAAAGATTCTTGGATTCCCCAGGTTCTTAGTTTTCAGATAGGAAAATAAAAATGTCTATGTGCAGACCTCGAAAGCACATGAGATAATTATATTCTCAATGCTCCGCATCACTCTTCATTTAGCTAGTTAAATACATATGTATATAGTGGTGCTAAAATTAACGTCATTCCTAGAACTCGCCCCCGATTCTCCGATTTTGGAGGAAGCATTCCACTTTGGGTGAATAATGTTATTTTTCGTTATGCAGGAAATAAAAATAAATAAAGGAAAGGCAAGGAAGAAGGGAAGGCGGGCGGACAGCCGCGCGCGCAGCCTGGGGGCAGCCCGCGCCCCGAGCCGCCCC
>JAWLRI010000050.1:1373203-1398376 GCA_034781795.1 Crypturellus tataupa | reverse complement strand
CGTGTGCAGGGGGGTTGGACTAGATGACCTCTAGAGGTCCCTTCCAACCTTAGGCATTCTATGATTCTATGATATGTGAAATATATGCACTTAAGAAAAGATGCAGGTGCATGAACATGCAAGAGAGATGAAAAGAAAAAGCTAACTGAAAGTGTTTGCATGGAACAACGCAAGAAAAAATGTCTTTCTCCCCACAGCTCCATTAACAAGGGAAATGGTTGATTTTAGCTATACAAGTCAGAACACTCTGAGTTTCCATAGAAACCCCAATTCTGTTCCCCTCTGTGCATGTATTTCTACCTTACTTCTACTCATTCACAGACCATAAATGCAGCTGTATAAAATATGTGGTTCGTCAGTAATAGAAATAAATGTTCTTCTCTTGTGTCATCTCCTGGTTGTGCTTTGGGCCTAGCACGCAGCCCTGCACCGACACACGGCTGGGTTCACTTCAGCAGAGTGAAACTCTGTATGAAGAAGTGATGGAGCAGTGAATCTGATCACGGCCTTGTGTTTCTGGAGCTGTACGATTTAACTCACGTTGTGCCACGTTGCCTGTTTGTGGCACCTTGGGAAAGCAGCAAAGTGACAAGAACAGGTTTTGGACCAGGAGCTATGTCAACCAGAGATAAGAAATGACCAACTAATTATCGCCTCAAACGCGCAGAGAGCAGAACTGGCTGCTGACAGGGCTGCCAAGGTTGCTCTGAACAGTGTGGCAGGCCCATTGAAAGCACACAGAGACCTGAGAGGGTAGCCAGTTTTGTGAAGATGTTGAAGAAAAGACGATTCCCAGGTGTATCATGGGCCTCTTGTGTGAACAATTTATTTGTACCAGGAAAGAAAAGGTGAAAATTGAACACAAACATGAATCTGCCGGGTCTCCCCAAAGCATGGGAATATCACCAGGCAGAGGAGCAGCAGCACCTAAAGAAGGGAAGATATTTACAGACCAAAACCAACAGAAAGAAAGTGATAGGGTCACGTTTTGTCCCCAGTCTCCACATTTCTCTGTCTTAGCAGACAGCAATCCTTCTTCCGAACACTGTTAGATGTCTGCAGCCCTGAAAGAAAAATTCAGAGTCAAAGGCAAAACTCTTGTGTGAGACTCCTATGCTGTGTGTGAAGGACTTCCCCTTGTGCAGTAAGTGTGACAGGTTTTGCATCACTCGGTGCTCTCCGCAATGAGGCCTGCAGATGTATCTGTGCTACTTTAGCAGCAGTTCTGGAGGTCGGAATGAGCAGTAAAAGCAAGCGTCTCTGCGCACGCACGCTGGTGGCAGGGGCAGGGCTCAGGAGTGAACCAGTGCTCGCTGTCCTGTTGGGTTTGCTCTGGGCGGGGTGAAACTCTGAGAGAGAAAGTTAGATTTTTAGTTCAGATTCTAAGTGAGAGTTCGGAGCTGTCACATCAAAGCATGTTAGTCATCATCACCACCTGTGTCTGTAAATTGTGTGGAAGGGCTTGACTGTAGCAAATGGACATCCCGAATTACTGTGCGATAACTTTTGGAGCTGCCAAGCCATAAGATTCTTCCCTGTTTCAGTAAGCGTGCAAGCAAAGGCTCTCACTGCATAGTGGGTTGCACTAGGGCCAGCCTAGAAATAGTCTCATCCGCACCAGAGAGGAAAAACACCATGAAGACATGGTATGCTACAGGTGGAAGAAATAGCACCACCACTAAAGACAATGTAATCAGGGCAGTGATGGCGTGCAGCACTTGTTTGCACTCTTATATACAGACGCACCCCAGCCCTGCATCTCGATCTTTCCCGTGGTTTCTAGTTTATGACCCAGATCCATGCGTACTTCTGAATTCTTGGCACTTACTTTTTTACTTTTTGAAGAGATGGTTGTTTGCTTTTCTGTAGCTGACTATATTGGAAAGCATGACTGTTGCTTGAAACCGTGGAAAGTTTTGCAATACTGGAAGACCTGGACATAGACACAGATCATCCAGCAGAGCACGTGGCTGTCACAGACTCAGGTTGTCCACAGGACTGGTAACTTGACCTAAAACAGACCACACTCTCAGCACCGTCTCAAGAAAGAGGGCAAGCACACATACATCTGCACAAACAGCACTGTCCCATCAGGATAAATAATTCCAAGAAGCAAATATCTCTTCTGGTGGGGCAAAAAAGGACCAGCTCTGCCCCAGGTTCAGGTCAGTAGTGCCATCATGTGCAATAGGTTGCCCTGAATAGGGTAAATGTGAGACACCGAGTTTTAGGATGGCCGAGCGTCTCCCAGTCTGCACCTGGCAGAAGTGTTTTTGGGTTTGCATTCTAGCTCTTTCGTTAAACACATGTAATAAACACTATCATAACTTGTAATACAAGAATGTACTGGAAAGTAACAATTTTAATGGCTTTCCCGGTTTTCCTTCCCACCTAGTTAGATTAATAGTTTTTTTTTTTTTTTTTTTTTTTTTTTTTTTTTTTTTTTTAGAGAGAGAAAGGAAGGGGGAATTATTAGGAGTTCTGGTATTACAAGTTCTGGGCACACTCTACAGCTTCACTCTGTGTGTGGGAATGATATGGAAATTTTAATCTCTACTGCTAGTTTGTTGCTGCTCTGGGAGGAAGCAACAAAAACAAAAAAGTGCTGGTAAGTACTTGTTGAAATAATGGCCCCATCAAACCAGATGTTGGCCAGATGAGCAGTCTTTTTGTATATGTTCATGTTCCCCTTGCTAATAATTGATTTCTGTGCAAAAATTAAAACTCACTTAGTGTCTGCCTACAAACTGGCAAGTCTCCAGATTATTAGGCCATTTTAACACTCTTATATTTTAAACAAAAGGCTCAAAAACACTTGCTGTATTTTTTTTTTTTAACTGATACTTCGGAGAATAAAACAAACCCCTCAAAAAAAATCCAAGGTACCAATCTTGTTGTAGCTGTCTCATGGGCAGAACCCTACAGAAGAAGTGTGTTTTATACCCAGATGTGTCATGTAGATCTACAGCTGTGGGGCCATCACCTGTGGTATCATTCTCTGAGCTGGGGGTGCTCACTGGATTAGCAGCCTCATTCATTAAGTCTCTTCCAGTGACGCATGCCAAGCAGTAAGCCAGTCATGATAACCTGATTTTTTCAGCTATTGCTAGCAAAAATAAACCTTTATGCAGTAGCACAGAGAACATTTTTTACGGTGAAGTCTTCACAAATCAAAATACCCTGTTTCTGTGACGCTGACTTTCCCAGAGGTAAATATTGAATGAGTCATTAAGTTCCTGAAAAGCGATATATTCATGTGAATTTAAATATGTTTACAAAGGGAGCCTTTCCCTTTGTCACTACTCTCTCCCTTTATGAGAGGTTCAGAGCCCTTTTTTCGACAGACAGAAAAACTGCTGCATCATGGAGATGAACTCAGCCAACGTAATGCAGCATTTCCCACCGTCCTGCGGAGGTTTCAGGCTGTGTGGGTATCAAAAGGTTAGCAGGGGAAATTCCTCCAAGGAAGTATTATTTCCTTACAGGTATTTTCTGACTGTCATTATTATATCTTGATGGGAACTGGGTTCTGATTCATCATATGTGTCAAAGTCAATGGAGCTACAATAGTTCAACTATGATGTATGGCCTCTGATCTTGGGAGACAAGCCTGAGATTTTGGGATGTGATTTTTCTCCCCCCAAAAAATAAGAGTTCCCAAAACTATTCAAAATACTGTCCATGGAGACTCTGATTACTCCACATTTCTGCAAATTAGACCTCTTGGTGCCTCAAGCAAATTGCTGAAACGTCAAGCATCTCTCCTCAGTTCTTCTGATCATTTTGGCATATGTATAATTATTTGGCCCAAACCAAAATCTGTACTGGGAAACTGTGCTAGAAGGGGAGAGAGGTTGTATTCAGATCTCTTCTGGGTTCTACCCAAGCAATGAGCTTATCTAGTCACTTAAAATGGGAGTGTGCTGAGCTACTCCCCTATGAAACATTCAACCCCTTAACCACAGAAGACTTCTCAAATGTTTCTATGTGAAAAAGAGCTACTCTGTGCAAACTACTGTAACAAACTATGTGAAAGCAATTCTTCATGGTTGGGGACCATGGGGTGATTGCATGGAGTCCTGATGTGAAAACCCCCTGCTCCTTAACAGTTCTGTGTATAAAGTAGCACAGATTTCATACAGCGTGTGCTTTATTTTGAGCAGATTCTACATTATAATGCAGCAGTGTAACAGAACTCCTCTTCTCGTTGACAAACGCTCTGGTGTAAATGATTTAATTTAGTAGCTGAAGCATGAGTCTACATATTATTGTACTGATCAGTCATTGCATACTAAAATCACTCATCCTTAATGTAATGATTTGGTATCCCTACAGAGAATTTGAGTCATCAGAAAGTCATTAGATACAGTAAAAAATGAAAATTACTATTACACAGCAGTAAACACTATTAACTGTTAGTTAAAACAGCATTTAATTTAGCAATGCAACAGTTTACAAATTTCTGCAGTTTACTTAGTTCTTATGTAATTGTGACTACAAAAGTAATGATTCCTGTGCCAATAACATGACAGAGTTGGAGGCATGGGAGAGGGGGTTAAGACTAACTATTTCAGCTCAAAGTGGAACAGCTACATGTTATTACAACATATCGTGTTGACCTTTATCTTAATAGTTCAGTTAAATAAAGTAGAAAATATAAGTGACCAAAGAGGAGGCAAGAAAGACCAGGATTGTTCTTTAAGCCATGCAGGTACCAAACTGTTCCTCTGTAGCAGGGATGATATGTTGTCTATTCTCCTGTAAGTTTGGAAATAAATGTAAAGAAAAATGCAGCAAAGGTCAGTGTTCTGCTGTGGTCTTCAAACTTAGAGAATACGCTACACGGAGGTCTTTTTCAGCTGATTTACATTACTTCTTAAAAGCAAGAAAATATTCTTAGCAAGAGGAGAGATTCCTGAGCATTTTTTTAATATGAGCACATATTAAAACTTATCCTCCTATTTATTAAGTCACTGTTGTTGCTGTCTCATTTACCTTGATGTTTTGTGACCTCTTTTACTGTGTTTCTAGTATTACTATACAGTTGCCACTTCACTTTCTTTGGAAAGTACCAGAAGAGTGTAAAAAATTAGGAGAGAGTTGCAAATAATGACAGTTTCTGAACAATTCTCTAAGCAAACATGTTTTGTGGTGACAAAGTTGTAAATAATCCTCTGTGTCCATGACCTGAATGTGAGATGAAGAGGTCTGGTGGCCCTGTCACTTCAGTGAATCACATGGGACATTATGAGTGAGGCGGCGGTGGATGTAACTGCTAGGGACAAAGTTGGAATAAGCGTTGTTCTGTGTCTACCTGTGAAATACACGAGTCGTGCAGGTTTAATATCCTCTTGGTGCGGCTGAAATGACTGACACTTCTACTGTGACTGTCTCCTCTCATGCCCGTAGCGAAGTCTTATGACATCTCTTTAAACATGGACTAGCGTACAGCCAGCATGACTCTCCGGGGCAGTGCATAATGCAAGTGAAGCGTGTAACGCTTATCAGGCTCTAACTCCATATTAAGGATAGCTCTAGTACCTACGTGGGGGTGTAAGCATATATTTGCTGAGGGTTGTATTTGGCCTGGTGTCAGTAGCAGCTGAAAAGCTGAAGGGTGTTTGCTTAGCAATAAAACAATTCTTTGAAGTATTGGCTCTGTTTTTCATATGTGGATAACTGAGGCCTAGCTCATCCAGGAAGACAACATTCATGTTTCTTTAGGTTCTGATGTGTTAGTGCTGCTGGATCTTGCTTTTGGCGTGTAAGATGTTGCTCCTCAGGTGGTAGGGCTGGTAGAAGGGGTCCCATGGCTCAGCTGGCCCTCCCTATTCATAGCCAGCCCTTGTAGAAGAAGCCACTCACCAGAGTACCACTCTTCTCCTCTTCCACTTTCTTTCCTTATATATGAAACTTGTGGCAAACTGCTGAGTAGAAATCATGTCCCCTAAGCGCAAATTTAACTTGCTGCAAATCTGTGATTTCTTTCATCCTTTCATGTTGTTTTTTTTTGTCACACAGTGTTGTAGAAATGTCAGGAGTCAATTTTATCGCTACCAGTCTTTCTATCAGTAATCAACACAGGTTGCCTAATGGATCCACTTCTGCTGTAATTTGGGTGAAGCTGATGAAATATCACCAGAGGTGAACCTAATCCATCAGTTCGTGAATGCATGCATATTCCTTGTGGTTTCTGTGTATGTATAAGCCTGGGAAGCATCGATTCGATGTGTAGAGGTTCAAATATATGTGCCCAGACTTCCCTGGTAAGATAGAATTAGAAGAATTATCTCATTTTCCTGTGTTTGAATGAAGAATCAGCTGGAAGGGCATTTTTTGTTGGTATCATATGAAAGTCTGGTGATATTTTTCAGTTAGCAATAATTACATTACATCTGCTGTGTACATAACAGGAAACTGATTCTTATGAAGCTACAGTACATGGATATAGATTTTGAGTTTTGTATTGTTACATTTGCTAACCACATAATTGCATATTTAGTCCTATTACAGTAGATCCTAAAATGTTATGGTGCAGAGTATAATTATATCATTTACTCTTGAAGAAACCCTCAAGATATAATATAAATAATAGGATTGCAGATTCATAGAAATTAGAGATGGGAAAAGAGCCTATTAGGTCATCTGCAACCCAGTGAGAAAAATTACAAGGGCTTGCTTGAGTGTATCTCATCACAGGCATTGCTCTTTATAACTCCTTCTGCTAGAATTCCCCCAGATCTCTCCAGAATTGCTGCTTGCTGGCATGGGAGAGCTGTGAACCAGCATTTCTGCACTGGTCGATAACGATGCAGATGAACTGGCAAAAGCAATTCATTCTCCCCATGTGGCAGAAGGTCTTCCCAGAAATCTATACAGCAATATCTTCACTTCACCGGAGACATCTAACTCGGGGATATACTGGGCACTGGCAGAAGTGGGGGCAAAGGTTGTATTACATGTCCTGGGGTCTCTCTACACCAGACCTGTGCAGAGGTTTATGATGCCTACCTTGTTCGGCTTGGCATTTGGATCCTGGTCTGTCCCTCTACTTAGTCTTTTTATTTATTTAGTTATTTAATTCAACCATATTCAACAATTCAACAATTATAAAGTAGCCACAAGTATTAACAGCAGGTCATATCTGAAATAGCTATCTCCCTTCCAACGCCCCCCCCCTTTTTTTTTTCCCATAATGCTAAGATATATAATAAATGAAAAGAGGGCAAATATTGTTCAGGTCTCTGCTCATTTTCATATCTCTTTCCATCCTACTCTTTCCTTTCAGGCACAACTCATTCTTTCCTTTGTTTTCTCATCTCTCTTTACTATTTATTTTCTTTTTCTGCCTTTACTTTTCTTTCTTAGGCAGGCTAAATCTCCTTTTTCTTCCCATTTTCTTCTTTTCGCATCTACAAGTGAAATGAGTCTCAACGAGAGACATTACCTTTCAACACGTACCTTTGGAAGCAAGTAAAAAGAAAATAATAGTAATGGAGTTTTATATGTTCCCTCTGCTTCTCCTTCATTAACTCTTACTACAGATAAGTGAGGGAGAAGATACTGCTGTCATCCCTCTGCAACTTTTTCCAAAGTTTTTAGACAGGCACTGTCCCAAGACATGCTTTTCAGCTTCACACTATTTTCATTGTGGGTGCTTTGCTTGCCTTCCTTCCTCTCTCCGGTAGGGATGAGTGTGAGCCCCGCAGGGCTCTGTGGCACCTGACCCGTTGGAAAGCGGTCACGTAATGACACAGCAGCCCCCGGTTACGTCTGCTGAGGTCTGTGCCTCGGGGAACTACTCCTTTCCCGGATGCGCAGCCAAGAGCTCACAACGGGCTGTGCTCTGGGGTTGTATCCGCTCTCGGCGTCTCTGCCTCCCTCCGTGTGCTTGGGCGATGGGTGGCCAGGCTGTGCCTCTCCTTCCTCCTTTTTTGGGTCAGAACCTGACCTGCTATAGATCAGCGTGCCTTCATTTGCTGCGGGGGATCTCTGCTGGGGATCTGGCCCCCTTTTATTATTTTATTGTGAACCAGCAGTGCAGCATTCCTGAAGTATGACTGAAATGATGAGGCAATTAATTACAAAGCTGACTTAACTGCGTGCTCAGGTTTAAACAAGTTTACATCACTAACATTCCCCATGAAATAATTTTTAAAGGAGCAGAACCTTCTGCAAGCAAAACAAGCCAGGCAGACCTGGCTGTACCGAGGATGAGCATGATAGGGCCGGGATGAATCTGGAGTGGTGAGTTAGCTCCCCATGAACAGGACAGCCCAAGGGATGGTTTTGTGTTGTCCAGCTTGACATCTGTGGTTGCAATCTGAACTGGAAAGCCAGTTCTGGGGAGGTCAAGGTCCAGATCGATATAGAATCATAGAATCATTATGGTTGGAAAAGACTTTCAAGATCATCAAGTCCAACCATAAACCCATCACCACCATGCCTGCTAAACCAGGTCCCTAAGTGCCTCATCTGCGTCATGGATGTCTTGTACGGATGCAGCGCCTAGAAATCTTGATGGAATGATCATCATGCCCGTAACTGAAAGCTACACCAGAAACACTTTGGGAAAGCTGTTTCTTCTTTGCATCTTCAAAGGTGAACAGCCAGAGGAGTATCACCCTCAACTGCTTCAGTGAGTCGAAATCCTGTTGCCACCGATAATGTCTTACTATGTGCAAACGACAGGGAAATGTGCAAGGGCCCTTGTTCTGTAGTAACCACCCATTTAAATATCACTAGCCTTTCCACTACCAAAATTAATAAAAAAAGACTAAAATGCTTGTGTGACAGAGTTGGTTAATAGTAACCTTTTTGCAAGAAGGAGCAGAGGCAAAGCATACTTGTTAGATAAAAGGCCTTGGGAAGCACAGGAAGCATGGGAAAAGACACCTTCTGTATGAATCTATACTTTTGCAAACATATCTTTTGCTGATGGGCCTTAGACTTCCTAACCCATGCTGGACAAGGTGAAGTGGCTCATCTTTAATGAGTGCTTCTCTGGAATCTCTACAACTGTAAGTCCTTGTTAGCTAGTCAAAAATGGGCAGTTCACTGAAAGCTGAATGCCTGTATCTGAGCAGAATTAGGTCCTTTAAAATAAAAAAAAAAAGAAGGAAAAAAAAAGAATTGTTTTGTGTCAACCTCTGCCATTAGCAGTTTTCAGAGTCAATGTGGAATACACAGCATATTTTCAGACATGCAGCTGTAAAAAACAACAAGCTAGAGCGATGCCATCCATAAAGATGAGAATAAACCATAATTCTGATTCTAGACTCTGTATTTATTTAAACTCTATTCGTAAATGTATCTAATAAACACTAGTGGAAACTCATTTACATTCTAAAATCTATTAATTTAATCATACTCATTATATAACTCAACCAATAAATAGCAAGTAAAGCAAGCAGAGTGAAACAACAAAATGAGCTAACCAATCTAACTTAAATAATGACAAGTACTGCAATCTATAACAAAAAATCCCACAAGTTAACACTTTAACAGCATTTGCCATTTCATGCAATAAATATACAATGGGTACCAGTCTATTAAGTTTTTCATACTTGGAGTGATTAAAGTGTGGGAAGAATAAAAAGAAGTCCTTATAGGCAATATTCAACCAGCCATGGAAAGGCTGATAAAATCTTCCTTTACTTTCTTTCCTGTGGAAGGAGGAAGAAGAGTTGCTGGAAAGAAAACACTTTTGGAAAAGTATGTGTTTTTCCCAGGGAAAGAGGGATAGCAGAACCGTGGGGTCAGGGAAAGGATCCAGATGGGAGACATCAGCACCTTGATGTAGGGGCTGCTGTTGTGGTCCACAAGCCTGGAAGAGTAGCTGTTTCAAGCCTCTTATCCTCCCTTCTGGGGTCAAATATCTTCATTACACTGTTTTCACAGACGTATAACTGGGAGATCTAACCCCAAAGCAAGGACAGCCTATTGTTTGGAACACAGAACAAAACATCAGGGTTTTTGTGGTGTCACTCTAAAGAGGCAATGGTGGCTGTAACTGCACAGCAAAGCAACTGGTATGGCCTTCTTGGTTGCTCGGCAGCATATGTAGCAAGAACATGGGTCAGATAGGAATTAAAAACCTATCCTCTTTTTCTAGTTGTAGAAATTTTGTGATGGTGGCATGTCTTGCATGCAAGAGCATCAGGAGTTTATAGCTAACAGTTATACATTTTTAAAGATCATACCTCTCAAACACAGCAGAGACTCCTCTTGATTGCTCCTCATTCTGCCCCTGCTTCCCAAAGTGGTGGTGGCCTCTTTGGCCTCTGTAGGCATCTCTCCATCCTTAAGCAGCAGCATCTACTCCACATACTACTCATAGATAAGGCATGATCCATAGTGTTTTCATTGATGGTTAAGAAAATGACTTTTTTTTCCCTAAGGGTTGCACAACCCTTAGCCTCTTTTCCAGGGGAGCGGTCAAGGGAATTCTCCTTATTATATCTCCCTGAACCTCTCATCTCAATTTACTTCTGTCTCCATAAATAAATAAATAAATAAATAAATATGACCTGAGACCTGTGACTCCTTCCTGAGGGAGGAGATTTGTTGTTTTGGGGAGAGCCACCCACTGGCCACGAGTTTGCATTGGTCAGTTCCCGAGTGCCATTAAAGGAATTAATTTAGAAGGTTTTTGATGCCCTGGGAAACTCTAAGTCAAGATATCCTTGTAGAGATAGTTTCAGGCCTATGCCTCTTCCAAGCCTTTTATTTTTAGAGACTTATTACCAACATCAGCAGACTTCTTTCTTGAGGCCATATTTTTTTAAGTGGTCCTATCTCAGCTTCTAAGTGTAAAACTATAATAATAATAACAACAACAACAACAACTAATGATGATGATAAGACTAATACCTTTCACTTATATGTTTCTCATTGGTATGATTTGCATTACATCAGAAATGTACAACAGGGGCTCTCTGCCAAGCAGATAACCAGTGTTGACCTGAAGAAGTTATGCTCCAAGACATAAGCTGACTCCAAATAAAAATATACATGCAAAATTACACACACTCACATATATGGAGTCAATCTGATTCATCCACAGAGATGAAAGCAGTTGGCAAACAGCAATTAACTCATTTTCATGCAATAGATAAGCATCATCTTTCTATCTGATGGATGAGCAAGACAAGTTAAATGACTTGCCCAAGGTTACACAATGCATCAGGGCAGAGCTTGGAAACAGTATAAAGGAGTCCTGCTTCCCTGATCTAACCTTCCTCTTCTCGACTTTCATCTGAATTTTCAGTGTACAGAAGAATAGGCTTTTAAAAATGTGCGCATGCACATACATACACACACACACACGCAAATTGGGAAGATAAAAAGACATTAAGGTTGGGCTCTGACTGCATATGGTTATTGAACTCCCCTTGAAGATCTGTAAGTTCTTCAAGGCCTCTTAGCTTATTTAGTTTAAAAGGCTGGAGCCAATTAGCATTTGCTTTTGAGTAACAAATTTTTTATTCCAACCAAAATTGGACCTATGTCTCTCCTGAAGATAAAATTCTCAGGCCTAGTGTCACTGGATTTTGGCTTTTGGTTAAAAAAAAACAGCTACTGTTGAACGGTTAAGAGATGCTTTTCTTCAGAGAAAAGAAAGAGTATCCAGTTTAGCTACTTACTTTATTTTGGTGTCCACCTGACAGGAGAGCATTTACTCCTAATATCATAGCAGTAAGTTATAGAGAATTTTCTTATTCCTGTAATGTTATCTGCTCAAAGATCTCTAGGAATATTATGCACTAATTCAGTATGACAGCACTGCTATAAAGGTATCTGAGGCTTCTCCATCTTTTACAAAGGAAAAAAACATATAAGAGGTTTCAAGGCCTGCTTGTTAGCAGCAGTGCTCTTTGAACGGTACATGTGTTTAAACAGCCCGGTATAAATATAATTGTCCACTTCCAGGGACAAATTGGAATATACATATGTGCCAAATGATTGTACCCAATAGTTGCAAAATTAAATATCATACAATTAAGTGACTTGCCCAAGATCTCAAAGGAAATCTGTGGCAGAATCGGGAAAACGTCTCACTCTTATACTTGAGCCACAAAACCACTTTTCCCTTTGAACCTCCAATCAGTCTTTTCTTTGATTTAAGGTTGACTGAGATGAGCTGATTAAGTTTCCACGTATCATCTGAAAGCCTTGGAATAGGCTTGTTTTGCTAGACGTTCCCATCAGCCCCCATAGTTTCAGGCCTTTTGATTATAAAATGCTTTTTACGTTAGTCTTCACGGAAACTCCCTTTTTCTTTTGTTTTAATCATTTACAAGCTGGAGCCTTGCCAATTTATGTAACATAGTCTCATCCTACTCATTATTTCATCATACTCCTGCCAGATCTTTATTAAATATATTTCTGCTCCCCCCTTTAGTAAAAAAAGGGATGGGTGCCTGGGAATCTGGATATGCAAAATGAGTGGGAATTGAGATTTTTTTTTTTTTTTTTTTGCATTGGGGTTTTCTCCTTCTTTCTCTCCAAACTCAGAAATGTCAGTGAGAAGGGTTATCTTCCCCCAGATGTAGGAGAGCCGTGCTTGTCAAGGGTAGGTAGGTTATTATCCTGTAGTGAGGGAACAGGGGTCTCACTCCTAAACTGCAGCTCTCACTAAGAGTGAGCCAAGCCACACACATTTAGATTGTACTGGCAGTTTTAGTATTCCCTACGTTGGTAAAATTTGCTGGGTACATGAATGGTGCAGGTTGTTAACTTTCCTAAATGCCTCGTTACCTTGCTATCTTCCTTTTCTTTCCTTCACATCCCATCTCTTATTTCTAAGATGTATGTCTTATTAACTGAATGAACTGCATATGAATGTATATTAACCGAATGAACATATATATAATGAACTATATAGCCCCAGTGATCTTTCACCATCCACATTTATCCCTTTAAATGTCTCTAGTGTGATGCTGAGAACTACAGATGTATTGGTTCCCTTGGTTTGGTCTGGCAGTCCAGGAAGCAAGCGCCCGGGAAGCAGACACTATTGGCAAAAGCAGCTGGATCCCACTAGTCGTAGCTGGCCACGATAGCTTGGCCAGCTTGGCATAGTGGCCATGTCTATTTATGAGGATTTCTTTGAAAATCTCGTCTGTCTATTGAAAAAGACTTGATTGAAAATGATTGCTACTTCAAAGAGTTATTTCCAAACCTGGTGATTGACCATCTGGTCATCAGGATAGACTGATCATCTTTCTTCTTGAGCTAATCATAGGTCCTAGTTTGCGCCACTAACTGGTCCACTAGTCTCTCCTTTCAAAGCCAAAGGCACGTGGCTGTCACCAGTTATTTTAACTACCTGCTGACAACTGCTTGCATGCGACTAGCCCCGTACACTTTCCAGGACATTTTTTGGTGGTGGCTTCTGTCTGTGTCCATGTGCCCCCATTATGGCTTTGCATGAACATGAACTGTTACCCTTACACCTGGGGTGAGAGTTTTGATGCATTTTGCCTCTATCTTGAACCACAAGTTCTTAATTACACAAACTTGTGGTTTCCTATGCATACAAGGCACCTTCATATCCTCACTGAATTTTTTAGCCTTTCACTTGTGGTAACTACCAGCTCTACGTAGTTTGAAGAAAATGGGGACTGCCCATACTTTAAACTACCTGCTGTGTTGAAAATATTTTCACAGGAAGCTGGCACAAAACTTTTGTCCCACATTCGATGGATACTTTTTTAGTGTTCATATGTCTTTTAGCTATTCTATTAGTCAATCATTGACTGTACATTATACAAGATCTTATTCAGAAATATACTGTGCGCTTTTATAGTGCAGCACAGTGTTGTTGTACTTGCGTTATGTGAAATCTGCTGTCGTTTGGGTCGGTATTTCAGGGGTGTCCTCCCTGGGAGCGCTCCCCAGCCTTACACGGGGTTTGCTGCAGCGCGTTTCAAGTACCGACACGACTGCGCTTCAGAAGCGCTTTTATGAGCCTCAGGGGTAAGTCATCTCTGGTAGGGATGATTTAGCAGGGTGTCTTTGAGAAGATGAACTCCAGCAGAGGCAGGGAAATCACCCCAAACCTCTCACAAAGGTGGTGGCAGCGTTTTTAGTGGAGATCCTGGGAGCTGCTTCTCTCTGCCTCTGGCAGTACTAAGGGATGCACACTGAGTCTCTAAAGCCCCTATGATACTGGATCCTTGTAAAAGCAAAGCAAAATATGCTGTGTGACAGAAGTAAGTGCCTGCCACTGCCTATTGAAAGCCATCAAAAAAGTGGACACTTGACCTGTGTTCAGTAGGACGGGGCAGGCTTACATTTAGGTTGAACAGCAGCTGGCAAAGTGGAAGGGAGCACAAAACAGTGTACGTGTGTGCTACTGTCAGGAAAGGGAATGGAGCTAGCTCAAAGGCCTTCTGCTTCAAGGAACTGTTCTTCAGAGGCAGGAAATGGTGCTAGAAGGCCAGGGTATTTTAGGCCAGACAGAAGCCCAAATAAAACACAACTGGGACACCCAATGGTCTCTGATTAAACATAGTTCCATAGGCTGGAGGGAAAGGAGTGAAAATTGGCCTCCCAGTGTCAGAAGCTGTACTGAAATCATCTTTAAACTGTTATCATTTCAGACCTGGATTCTCTCTCAGTTTTGAAGTGGCTCAAGAAATCTGGGAATATATAGGGATAAGATAGGTAAGATAGGAAAGCTACTTTTACTCAGCTGGTTTTTCACCTTCCTTCTGGTTCCATGGAAATATTGAATTTGTGTTCCAATATTGTCTACATTAAGGGAATTGTGCAGAAAATATGAATTTCTGCAAATATTCAGCAAATTTATATAGGGAGTAACTTTTTTTTTTAGAAGTTGTCATCATTGCAGGCTTATTTATTACTTTGGCTCACATTGCTAATGACAGCTTTGCTTGTACCTCTAGCATCTTCAAAATACTTTGCAAATAGGAATCCTAGTAATGAACCACATAATGCAAATACCTTTCAATAATAACATGGTCTGGGAGGGAAAAGCCATGAAGACTGGCCTCCTGGTTTCTACTCGCAAAGATGGCTTTCATCATTGAAGCTCAGCTTTCAGGCCATCTCTTAGGGTGCACGGAGCAATCACAGGAGCCCTTGATTTTGTGGCAGGATTCTGGATGCGGCGTCCCATTAGGAGCATATTTTATTAAAATTGAACAACCCCTAAATAAGTTGAACAGTCCCTAAACAAGGGCATTTAATGGGCTGCACTCAAATACTTTGGCCTATATAACATAGACAAGATCGTGCAAGAGCCAGTTATCCCTCCTCATGTGATCTCCTACAGGGAACCATCAGCCAGGCCTGCAGGAAGGACAGACGGGACCAGGGCTGACAGAGAACAGGTCCCCTGGGAGTGGCGAGGGCAGGGGACCCAGGGAAGGAGCGTGGCCCTTGCGGTGTTTGGGGGAGGGGACAGAGCCACATGGAGCAAGGTGGCTTTCCACAGCTGCTCCGGGAGCTGCCAGTTTACCCCCTTGTCAGCTCAGCCTCTGGGGAGAGCTTGTCTGCGCTGTGGGGCGCTCTGGAGAGCGACCTTGTTACCATGCAATGAGGCATGTTTTGGTTACAGCCCCAGTCTAAATTCACGACCTGGGGTTACCCTTTGCTGTTACATCCCAGAGCCTGCGCTGAGGGGTGCTTGCTTCTTTCCACGCAGCAGCCTGCAAGAAAACCATCTCCTAGTATTAATATGAGGGCTGCATTTGGTGATGTGGTCGCTTCACAGCAGGTCAGTAGAGGTTTGCAGGCGCCTTTCAGGAGGCTCCTGATCAGGTTGTGTTTGCGAGGTGAGCTCTGCATGGGGCAGTGCTCGCACAAAACCAGTATGGCAGCTGGTGCTGGGGTTTCATGGACACATAACAGCCCAAATGCCAAAGAGACAAGGGGAAAAAAAAATCTATTTAAGTAATTTTTTCCTCTCTATAGGAACTTAGTCTGTCAGCAGCATAAACACTTGCAATCATGCACTTCCTAGGATGCATGTGCTATCGAAAAGGGAGGTGTTAATTGCTGTGCTAATTACAACATGATTGCTTTGCACTTGTTTTGCACTTGCAGGTGATTAAATTTTTAACGAAGCATATTACTTGGCACTGTTAGCACAGTTAACACATTTCTCTCTCTCTCTCTCTCTGTTTTTTTTATGCCTTGGGAGAAGTCCCGCGCCGCAGACCCTGTGCTGGCTGCGATGTGCAGTTGTGCTTGGAACAAGCCCCTGTTTGGGCTGTCGGTCGCGGTACCCCGGCTTCCTGCTCGGGAAAGAGCCGCAGCCTCTTATCATCGCGCTCAGCGTGACGGCGCTGGCCAGATGCGAGCGCGGAAGCCACCGAGGTATTAGCTAAAAATTAGGCAGGGCTGCTGGTGCCAGCCTCCCAGATTTCATTTAAAAGCTACGCCAGCTCGAGCCAGCAAGGCAGCAGCAGCCGAGGGTTTTGTGGGAAGGTAGGGAAATGACAGCAAGTTCCCCGTGATTTATTTCTGCTTTGCCGAGCGCATTCTCAGCTGAACCGGAGTGCGGGAAACTTGCATCTGTTTCCTGGGCTTGTGCCTCTTCAAAAAGGCTGCAGTTCCATGGCCCAGGGAGGCTGCTGGGCCATGAGCAATCTGGGCGAGCTGTTCTGGGGCTTTACGGACAAGATTTGACAACTTTATAGTTTTGGCCACTTTGGTACTTCATAAACCTGTTGACTCTTAACATTTTCGGGCTTGCTTATCCCTAATGAACATTTATTATTTATTATTATTATTCTAATAAATTTTAATAGGTATTGTCCAACCATAGGAATTGCATTTAAGCTGCTCAGCAAGGTGGACCTTTACCTGTGGAGAGTTCTTCCCTACCTGATACACCAAGGCAGTGGGAACTTGGCAAAGCTCTTTGGGTCAGGTGGTATGACTGGACTGAAAAAAAGAAAAGTGCATGGTGAGGGGCCTGGAAAGGGCTCCATATGAGAAAAGGCCTTATGAGAAAGGTGCTCATCATTTCTGTTTGGAGAACATGCAGATAGAAGGAGGGAATCTGGGAGAATATGAGAAATAATGAAAAATCAGAAAAGATGATCTCATTGAATCATCTCAGTCCATGAGCGAGAGTCAGTCAATAAAGACACTTGAAATGGGGGAAAAAAAGGAGGTTTAAAACTGATAAGGAAATGCTTTTTAGACAACAACCCTGGGAACTCACTGCCACAAACTATCACGAAGCACAAGAGGATTCAAAATAGACTAGACTTCCGTATGGATAACGAAAGCTACATTACACTAGATTAAAATATACCAAGGATACAAAATCTCATGCTTCATGGCACTAGGGAACAGTTAACTGAGGAAAATGAAGAAAAGACCTTTCTCTTATGGGCAGATTACCACAGGATTGTTCTTAATGTTGTTTCTTGTACTTTTTGCACTGGCCGCTGGCAGAGATGGGACCCTGAACATGACAGAGCAGTGGCCCGACCCAATGTACAGCCATCCCTCTGCTCTCCTGCCGGACTGTTCTGCATCTGGCTTGGCTTGGGGGACTGATACTTCTGGCGAATAAAAAGGAGGGAGTCAAAGAGATTGCAAGAAGACTGTGTAAACGCTCCTGATATAAATCTCAGCCTCACACACACGCACACATTCAGTGAATTAATATGAACAAAGGAAAAAAAGTCTCTGATAGGATTGTTTACATAACATGAATTAAGTAGGGCCTGGGAATACCTTCAGTATGAATTAGCTGAATTTATTTAGAGTAAATGCTTGCGGACCATTTTTAGCAGCATGTGCTGAATTTTGCCACATCCAGGCACTCCAAACATACCTTGACGAGGAGAGAAATCCTGAAGGATTTGGGACAGCGTGTTTGGTCCCTGGTGAGCTGGAAAATAAGGCTGAGCAGTGGCACCCGGAGAGGCAGCGATGTTGTGCCCTGTAGCTGATTTGTCCTTAGCGTTAAGTTTTAAAATAAAACGCAGGCTTGTAACGTGTTGTGAGGTGATAGCATTACCATACTGTCATGACTTGGCAACTTCAGTCTAGAAGTTCATGGACACTGACCCTACACTCCAAACAGATAATGCAAATAGATTCGTGCATCAGCATTAAGAGGCTACTACGCTTAAGTACCGAAGCCTTGCACTTTTTGTGCTGCATAGTTGTTCCCACGTGGCATTAACGTAACTAGAAGACTAAGGGGTCAGTGTGGAAGAAAAATGACCCTGTGGGCAGCTCCATCAGGATGGAGAGAAATGCAAGCGGCAGAGGACATCGCCCTCGCCCCAGCTCTACTCCGGTGGAGGCGGCATGGATCCCTTCTACGGGGCTCAAAAGCGCCCTGTCAAGATGTGCCACCAGTTACAAAGCCTTTTTGGGCGCCTTCATGGGAGTTTTGGCCCTCAGCTAATGGCAGGTGTCCAACTCCATCAGATTTAGCCCAAAGATGATGAGCCCAAAGGAGTCTCTGGCGAGCAAGGCACGCATGTACAGAGACCTCCAGATTTCAGCAAAAAGTGTTCAATTACCTGAACTTTTTTTACTTGACTTTTCTGTGCCCACTTTAGGAGATGTTAATTGATATCTTTTTTAACTGGCAGGTTTCATTATCTGCAATTTCATTAGGAACAGTATCTGTTCTGAAGATCCACTGACTTTTTTTTATATTTTTTGCTTAATGGGTTCAATTATTTCTGGAGCAAACCTTGCCATTTTCCCCCCTTCAAACTTCATATTCTGGTCTATTATTCATTGTCTGTCTGGCCCCCATTGTGCTTTTGCTGCAGATGTCATAACGGAGAAGAGATGAACAGGCAGCTCTTACTTCCTGATAAATTAATGTGCTGCAGTCTAATCCATATCCCAAATGATAAAGTTAACAACAGTTTGCAAGCCTGTCACATAATCTAAAAAATTCAGATGGATATTTTTCCCCCCTCACGTGGGAGGAAAAAGCTGTTTCTGGGATGAGCAGTTATTAATATGTTCACACTGCAGCAGAATGTCATGGAAATGGCACAATCAATTCCTGTGCCCCTTCGAACCGACGGCGGAGCGGTTTTCTTGGGAGCAGCCCACGGAGTGCCGTTTCCTCCGCTTGTCCCATCTGGGACCCAGCTCCCTTCAGCTGCCACTCTTCCAGGCGTGTTTTGGGGTCAGTCACCTGTGGAGCTCCCACACTCCACAGCATGTGGTGACGGGATCTGGGAAAGCCGAGCTCGCTGGAGCCCGAGTGAAATCTGCCTCGCTGCTCCGGAAAAGGCGGCATCCCCAGCCTCTCTCCCTTTTGAAGAGGCAAATTAATTTGTAGACCTGAATGACCTGCTGCTCTGCATGATATAGAGCGAGAGATACGTTTCCTGGCATCTTATCACTCGCACGGTTTCACTGGGGAAAATAGTGCATGGAGCCTCTGCTAAAACAGAGTAACTCAAATACACAGAACGAGGAACCCAGGGCCGAATCCTCAGTGGAAGAAAACTGGATTAGCTCCTTAAAAATTCAGGGAGCTAAGCCAGTTTACACCAGCTGACAGTCGGGATTTTACTGCATAAATGCCTTTGGGGGCTAAATGTGCAGAAATTGCTGTTTGGGTAAGCACTCCAAAAAATGGGAAATTACCCTAATTTCTTGATCTGTAATTCTTGTAAGAGGGACATTTACTGTAAGATTTTCTCTCTGCTTTTCTCCAGTCGTACCAGATACACAGGGAAAAGGCTTTTATCACATACTTTTCAGTGATATTAACCAAAAAAAAAAAAAAAAAAAGAAAAAAAAAAAAAAAAAAAAAAGGTGGGCAAAGACATGGAAGGAAAAGAAAAAAAAAAATTAAAAAAAGAGTGAAACCTTTGCAAGCTTTCTGCACTCCAAAGTGGTTAGCTGAGGTATACTGGCAGGAAAGAGGAGTGATGGAAGGGACAGAGAAATCTTCATATCAAAGCTAACTGGTGCATTTCTTGTTTTCAAGGTTTTGTATTGTTCTTGCCAGATCCATCCTGGCTATATTTTGCTCTGATTTAGGAGTGGCTGACGTGAGATTTAGATCTTGTGTCCCACTGTGGCTCCCTATTCCTTCAAAGCACCACCTCCTATTGCAGTCTAGTCTGAACACACTTTCAATGTGCAAATATGTGTGTGGTGGGAAAGCAGAGTGGAGAGATATTTAGATAAGGGTTAAATATCTTTAACCCAGAAAAGCAGAAATACCAGAATAATGGTAGAATAATGGAGACAATAGGGTGCTTTCAGCCTTATTCAAGAATCTGGTCCAGTAGAAGAGTGATTTGAGTATGCTGGCTCCTGTGCTAACGATGTTTGCTGTATTACAATCAGCACAGCCTCACTCGAGTATGTCGGGAGCATGGGCCAAAACAGATGTTTCCAAATTTGCAATAAGCTTTTCCTTCAGTGTGGGTCTCCTTTGCTGGATGTGAGGAAGTAAGGCTTTGTGCAAAACTCAGCTTCCTTTTAAGGAGGTTCTTCTTCATTTAAAGTCTTTCTTTATGAAACATTGACATAGACAACCCCTTGTTAAAGAGTTTAATGTTCCCTGGACAAGGATCCTGCAAGCGGCCACTTTTCCTCTTGGTTGGTTCTAATGGCAAATAGGAGAAGGCAAAGCTTGTTCCCGAGCTGACCTATTTCTGTGAAGCAGCTGCAAGCCAGGGTAATAATCCACTTATCTGGTGAGAAATCCACAGCAGCACCTTACAGACAGGCACTGTCTCACAAGGCCTGTGTGCAGCAGCCCATGGGTGAAAGCCAACAGCCTCCCCCTCTCAGATGTCCCCAACGCCCAAGAAAAAGGTCTTTTCAGAAGAAGCATTGGTGTTTGCTACTGACGTCTTTGCTTGAAATTCTACCAAGTGTTGACTTTTGCAGAACACCTTACAAGATAGCTAGGACTGCAAAACTAACAAAAGCTGAAATATAGTAGGGGAAAAAATGTCATTAAAACACCTTCAACGCATGAAATATGTTTCTACTAAGGAATCATCCAAGAGAGCATATTCTGGTGCCTTCCAGACTAACAATAGTAATAGTTGAGAAATGAGCGGTGTCTCTACAGTTGTGACGTGCAGTCCTTGCTAGATGGAGGTGATGGAGCTCAGGTAGACCCTGGTGAACAAACTGCTCATCAGTTCCAGTAGAGTAGGGCTAGTCTTGTGATGAAAGCATAAAGCTGAAAGGAGAGGATCTCTACAGCGACATACAAAATCACTTAATTTATCATGGATACCACCACCCTACACTTGGTTAGTCTTGGCTGGTTTCCTAACAAGCCTCAGATTAGGGATGCTGTGAGTGCCATAATTTTCCTATTAATTTAAATATATATATATATTTTTTCTCCTGAGATCAGAGCAGGTAACAGTTCTTCTTCCTTCAGGGCCTAAATAGAAGACATTGAGAGGTGGAGGCCTGAAGTTTACACCTATATGCTGCATGCACATGTATATGCTGCTCAAGGCCACGGTGAGTAAGCGATTCCCAGCTGACCGGTGCCAAGGTGCAAACAAGGGGCCAGCACAGGCCTACAAAACAATCTTGTTACCGTGACCACATTACTCGCGTCTGTTCCCTCTCATTAGCAAATCTTTCCCATATCAAGATGAGGTAACTCTTGCCTTTCCAGTTAATCATGTCTTCCAAAAGCCTTCTAAGCAAAGAGAGAGGCGTTCTGCTAGGTCTGTGCTCTTTGAATGCTTTTGTTGCAGCATTCCCTGGCTAAAAATTACCTTACCCCAGGGGACCCTCATGCCCAGGGGACTTATGTGTTGTGCTCAACACACCTTTGGATTGATGATAGATAAGAGATAGACTACTTCATCTTGAGGGGTCAGTGACTTGTGAAAAAAAAATTAGATGTATCTTAAAAAATCATGGAATTCCTTTTCCTGAGCTTTATAAGACCCATATTATAATTTATCCAGGATTTATTTGTAATTCTTCCTTTTCTTGTGCATCAGAGCATTTCTCCATTCTGTGGAGAGGGTTGCCAATTTTGTGGTGTGCTCATTTTCTGTACTTATACTTAATGTGGCCTTGATGGTGTTGAGTATTTCTCTCTGTGCTTGATAATCAAAAAAAAGAGAGAAAAAGAAAAGAAATTAAGTTTTAAAAATCCTGTTTCCCTCTGTATCCCTGTTTATAGATTGTACTGTTGTTCATTAAATCTCAATGTTTAGAACAGATCCAATTGTTCGTGCTGAAGTCACAGTGAACAAAGCAGAGCTGACTGCTTCAGACGGCTGATGAATCAGCAATGGTCTAAGTTAAGCTGCAAGCTGCCAGCCTGATGGCAAGAAGTATGTGTAGGATCCAGAGCTAATGAATGTGAGCGCGTTAAATAATACAATCAGGCATTGTGAGGATTTCATGAAGATGGGCGTGTTGCAAAAGAAGATGGGCATGTTGCTTTGGTGTTAGCCTTTTGCATAGAAATCCTTTATGAATGCAAAATGTGATTAAACAAATAGTTGTATGAGCAACAGAAGTAATGAAGCCTAGTCTCCAGCAGCTCCTTCCTCTATGGATCCTCTGCTGGCTAAGAAACAGATCTCATTAACTTTCCCCTCATTTGGCACTAGCAAATTCTTGCATCTCCCTGTCCATCTATTTTTATAATAAACTTATTGAGGGAGGCTTTTATTCTACCTCTCGGTCATGTTTGGTTGAACCCAACCAATAGGCTCAAAAGGAGTTGGGGGACAGGTAAGTTTAATCGTGGCACGTTGTGTGTCCCTAAGAAAATGCAACTGTGGACTGAGTTGTGGGGGATTCCCACACCACGATTTGTCACTGCTGTACTGTGCCATGGCTCTGCAATCTCTTCTGTCACTGCAGAGAAAAGGGGGTTTTCAGAGTCAGAGAAGGCTCCAAACATCTCACTATCCTGTTGCTGCATGAAAAGTGACCCTATCCACATGTAAAGAGGAAGTACATCCTTTTAGGGTTTCTGAGATGTTTGGTAAAGCCCTTGGGGTGGAGGCTGGCCAGGAGATAGGTAGCTGTTTAGATCAACTTTTCAGGGGAATCAGATGAGCAAGCATTGACCAGGGGCCAGGGTGCAGGTTTTACCCCCAGAGTCCCTCCTGACTCCGCTTTTGTCTGCAGGACAGCGCACAGCAGAGCCATTCTGTAACAAGTTCACATCGGCTTCAGCAGAGGGGAAAAACATGTTTCTTTTTTTTTGGTTCTGGCAGGCAAATGGAGGAGCATGTCTACATTAGAGGATAAATCCATTTCCTAAGATATCCACAGGATACTCTTCCAAATGCAGGAGGCTGCTGAGCTACCTAAGTTCTTCATCTGAAGCACAACCCTGGAGGAGCCTGTAGAGATCCTCTGGGGACTCTGAAAGTTGCCTAGATTTCCCAGTATGGGAGCTAAGGAAGATAAGCTGGCCTTTTAGTCTTAATTTTTTAATTAAAGAGGTTGATGACATAAACTATTCTGATTATCAGTGATGAGTTGCAGGCCGGTAAATGATTGGATTCAAATTTGAGTCCTTTATAGCCCAGACCTATTTTTCTGGTCTTAGAAACAGCATATGCATTTTTATTTCCCACCTTCTCCAGGCATATAAAAACACATAATTCTGGAACTTAACAAATACCTCGTGATGAGACCGCATTGTTTCCTCAGTTTGAAACTTGTGTAACCTCCAGTGATTCCAACTGAAGTTAAAGCAGACACAAAAGACCACATTTTCATTAACTTGTGAATAAGCACATATTTTACAATGGTAGCTGAGTCTGGAAGCAGGTGCTCGTCTGCAACGTAGAGGCATCTTGTAAGCAGATGTTATTTCTCTGAGATGTTGAACTTACTCTGTTGACAGTGCTGTTAATTTTTTATATTCACAAGGCATGAAATAAATGTAAAGACATGGCTACTACTTTACAAGCAGCAAGTTGTTTTCTAGTTTAAAATAGTGTATGGAAGACAAACTGTTATTTATACTTACCATCCAGATTTACCCACAAAAGTGTGTCAAGGGAAAGCAATTGCTATATAAGCAGTTATTTCCTAGTTTTCTGGGGAATTCATGAATGCAAAGCATTTAGATAAAATCCTACTCTGTGGGTGTATTTGTTGATCTAAGCTGTCAGATGTCTGCTAAAAGGAAATGACACCTGTATAGCAGGTTTTCACAGATATAGCTTATGAAAATTACTAGTAAAGCTTTTCTAAAACATTCCCAGCAGAATAAATAGGGTGTGAGTGATTTGTAGAATTATTATTTTGTGGACAAAACACAGAAAGTCGTAATATGAATTTAGCTGAATACACAGCTTTCCTCCTGACACAAACTGCGCAAGCTAGATTGTGCATGAGAAGAAAAATATTTCAAGATATGTGTCTTGGTAGTTGAACATACTAATCCTGTGAAAGTAAATAATAAAAAACCTCAGTGAAATGGGGCCACTGTGGGAACTTATGGTAGAAATTGGTTCTGTCTGGCTCAGGGAGCTATTTCCACCTTGATATGTCAAGCTATACTCATTTCTTCTTCCTTTTGGCTCAGGCTACTGAAACAGTTGACAGCTCTCTTATGTCAGACCTTTTTTACTGGGAGAAGGAGAGAAACTACAGATGACACCACAGGCAGGAGCAGTTCAGGAAAACTTTCTGTACCCTGCCAATCTTTCATTTCCCAAGGAAACAGGAAGATGAATAGGACACTGAGCTTAAAACCCTCCTCACCCTCTAGTGAAGAGCAGCAATTAGGGATTTTCCCAACTTAAAGCTAAGTAAACCTTGTCAAAACCTACCTTCCAACAGGTACTGTTCATAAAATACATGCTTTAAACTCCTCAGTGACAATAATCTTTGGGAGACCTTCTGGGCATTGCTCAGGAGATGCCTGTTAAAACCAGTGCTGCCACCAGTCTCATGTGCCTTTCTTGCCAAAGTCAAAATATTAATTACAGCTCCAGTTCATGAAGGCAAGCTGTTAACTTAAAATTTAGAAATTTTTTTTATATACTGGTAGGGAGCCTGATGGGTTGCTTTCTGTAGTGTAGACCTGAATGCATCCTAAAGATTGAAAACCATGAGGTGAGAGCAAAGAACACATAGAACATGATCCATGATTTCCATTTCCCTTCCTTCCTTCCTTCCTTCCTTCCTTCCTTCCTTCCTTCCTTCCTTCCTTCCTTCCTTCCTTCCTTCCTT
>JAWLRI010000050.1:1306028-1373103 GCA_034781795.1 Crypturellus tataupa | reverse complement strand
TCCTTCCTTCCTTCCTTCCTTCCTTCCTTCCTTCCTTCCTTCCTTCCTTCTTTTTGTGTTTTTGTGATTTTCACCTGATTGATGAATTTGAGTGCTGGAGGTTGGCAAACAAGGGTAAATCTGAATAATATAGAAAATAAATAAATACATCTAGCTGGGTTAATACCCAAAGCATTTGTTTTCCCAGACATATGCATAAGCCAGCTCCACCCCAATTAATTTGGTCTGATTCTACCACATAATACTTCCCATTTTTTAATTAAAATTGAGAACTCTAACTGTCCAGACTACTACATGTGTGTTCTGTGAGAAATTAGTGCATAAGAAGAGGCAATTTTTTCCTACTTCTGCTACAAATTTTACCCCGAACTTTAAAGGCAATTTCAGGTGCAGTTGAGTACTATCCGTTATCTTTGCCTATACTCCTAATCAGAGCAACATAATCTGCTTCCAGAAACATTTGTTCCTTCTGAAAAGCAGATGCTCTTGAAAGTGTAGCTGTCAATAGCTTCACTTGCCTGTATTTTCTTATGAGGAAATATTCCGTTGAGGTTTACTTGGATTTAGCTAAATGCTTATGATCACATTGGTGAGAGAGAATATTTTTTGCCCATGTGCACAGAACAAATCAATCAGATTCTTCTCCATGGCCCTGGTTTTGTTGTTGTTCCTGCCTGTATAAATCAGGAAGATGATTTATGATGAATGGTTGCACCTGGTTAAAATGGTTGGAGATGAGAGTCAAATCCTTTGTTTGAAGTAAAGGCAGCTTTTTTTTTTTTTACAGAAAGAGAATAAACAAGTACTTCTTGGTTACCTTCTTTCTGCACTCTGGTTTTTCCCTTTTTTATTCTTTGAACAAATAAGATTTTACTCATATATTACACCAATGACTCCGTCTGGCTTCCCACAGTACACTTTATAGCAGAGAATACTCCTTTCCTGTCTTCCTGAAGCACATGTTTTCACATGATTTGCACTGATAATATAAATCCACTGAGGAGCTTGATAGAATATATCACCCTTCACAGTCTAGCAGTCCCCCTGCTTAAATAATGGAAGTGGTAGACTCCTGGTAGGTTTGATTTTAAACATTTTAAATATATATAATGGTTTGCATACTGTGCAGTGATTTGTAAAATGTGAATGCCTACAAAAACCATGGTTACCAAGCATAACATTATCTTATTTTTACTTACACAACCAGTAAAACAGCTGGAGGTCTAAAATCATGGTCTGGCATTAAATCCATTACTACATTTTAACCATGCAGGATCCTTTCAAGGCTATCCTTTCACTTGAGAGATAGGAAGAGAAGGAAAGTGCAGTGATTACTGGAAAATTAACACCTATCATTTTAATAGACTGATTATAGAAACAAGACCTAAACTGAAATACTTCTATTGAAATGAATTGGAATTTTATCTATTTATCTAAGGAGTGAGAAAGAAGACAGTGGCTTTGAGCTGCACATATCCTAATATCAATCTTCAGAGTGGAAATGGAGTATTTTATTAATGAAAATTATGTATTCTAGACCCAACTGTATGGCACCTTTTTCTTTTTAATTCCTATATATGAAAAAAAAAAAACTGTATTATCAGTTCTCCCAGAGCTTCCCCTTTCAAATCCTTTTTAACATACAGCATTTGAATTGACTTACAAAGAATTAAGCCATAATAAGCCAGAAACCCAAGTTACCACATCATATCCACAAGGTTTAGGAATGTCACCCCTCTTTTTGCAGTGATATCAAGCCATATTGATAAACCTATAAAAAGGTGTATCAAAGGATCAAAAAAACCTACACTTACTGCCTCAGAAATAGCAACTAAATTGTCCTTCCAAATTATGTCTTCCTGAGACTGGTTCAGATGTTGAACTCCTCCTGGGATGAAGATGCAGCAGGAGCTTTTGCCTGGCTGGAGACTGCTGACAGAGGAGGTGCTGAAGTCCTCTGGGGCATGGGAGAGCTCTTTCCCTGAATCATTTCATTAGACTTAAAGGAAGAAAGCAGCTATTGCCTGGAAGACTCAAGCCCCATCTTGGCATGGTTTCCTACTCATCTGATAGATCGGTTGGTCCCTAAACCATCCATAAGCAACAACAATCTTATTTTTATGATAGACTAGTTATCTTGGATGTCGGGAGCTATGCTTGAAGCTCTTTTGGTCTGAGGCTGGATCACTCATCTCATCTCTGGAAATAGGAGAACTGGACACTTAGATGCATTTAGCCCCTGCCCCAAGAAAACCACTACTGAAGAGGAAGCCACAGAGATTACAAGAGTAGCTAGTGGGACACAGCTCATGTCAGAAGTTTCTCATAGTTAACAAGATGTCCTTGTCAGTTCATTCATGAGAAAGGCCCAGAAATGGACATTTCTCTTTATTTCATGTACTATGGCACATTTTTGTATCTCTTGGTGGAGCATCCCCTGCTGGATCCAGAAAAGCACTCTTCCAAAATCGCCCTGGAGAATCCCTGGATTCATTAGATTTCAGGAACTGGAGGACAAAGTGAGGATGTCACTCCACACCTGATAGGTATGACTCCAATATCCGGTCAGCAGATGCAGGTGCAGAGTGAAAACCGTCAGCACTTCTCAAATCAGCCCCAAGAAGCTGCATATTCTTCTCCTAGATAGAGCTCTTCTTGCAACTATGAGACTATTCATGGCACGTAGCGGCCGCGGTGGGAATAAATAACATTCGGCCAGATTTCCTATGCACAGTGGAAGTATAAAGAAGAGTGGCAATGATTTGATATGTTCCTTTCTTGCCCTACCGGTGCTGTGGAACAGTAGGCGATTCAATGAAATCTTGCGCTTGCGATGTTAGGAGGCTGAGGTCTGATTCATCTGTGTGATAAGCCTCTAAGCAAGGTACGGGGGGAGCAAAAGGTTTGATTCTTGTCTCACAACATGATTTTTACATCGCTGGTATTACTGGCTGTGTTTACCCAGGCAGTCGAGCCTTCTCTCAAACTCCACAAGGTCCATTAAAACCAGCTTTTGCATCCCCCTGCAGAGCTCTGACCTACATCGGTGAAAAACAGGCCTGTCTGGGGACATGGCAGTGCTTTTATTCACGGCACAACCTCTGCAATGGAAAGTTTAAGGTGGAAGGTGGCCCCATGTCAAGAGGGGAACATGTCAAGAACAGAGAAGGACACATTATATAACCAAAAGTAAGAATAAGGCTAGTAAATAATAGCTGAGGAAAAAAAAAGGCACTTTTATTCAAAGAAGAACATGGCAGGGTAGTAAATACGCAGACAATACCAAATACAAAGCTGGTTTCTGTGTGTAAATGTGTGGTCTAACTGCAATCTTTATGAAAGGCGTTCCAATTTCAAGTGAATGTAGTATTTCTGAAACAGTTTAAACAAATGTGCTCTGTCTAAGAAGGAAAACCATGGCTGTAATAAACAAGCAAACATGCTCTCTGTGCTCGAAGGAGGGGGTGCTGCATCCTTCATCAAGGGAGAACTGGGCATGGGATTCTTGATGTTACACCTGTGTGGTACTGGTTTCTGGTGGGTACAGAGGTGTGATTACGGTGCAGTGAGATCCTGCCAGTCCTGGAAGCAGCTATCTGAGTAGCAAACCAGTGTTATAGAGTCCCTTCGCTCTCTTTCTGCACTTCCTGTCCCTTTTGAGTTTTGCAGGTGCTCTAAATATTAGCCGCACAGCGCTGGTGGAAGGTTGGCCACAGATGGATCAAGTTCAACCAAGTCCTACCGCTTGCGATACCCCACTCACATGAGTGCTGTGGCTTTCCCGACTGCAGTGCCTTGAACACGGGCTCAAATCCTTCTTTCCCCCTCCTTAGTGGGAATGTGGATTTACAAACACAGTTTAAGGAGTTTAGCTTGAAGTCGAGCAGTTGGCCATGTTTAAAAGCTCTGCTCGCTGCTTTGGAAATCTGAAAGATTTCATAGGTTCATTCTCCTTGAGTTTCCACAGAAGAGCTTGTAAATGCCTTGGACGAAATAGCTGTGCAGTTAATGAACTGTGCATACCCAGGCACTAGGTCCAGCTACGAATTCACAGTTAATAGCTGAACAAAGATGCCTGCCTTCGTATGGTTTTCATTCTTTTGCAAATAGTGCTAGGCTTGTCAATTAAATCCATCCTTTTAAAAGATTTTACCAAACATATGTACTGCTCATTGAGATTCACTTAATGTTATCTTTTCAACACGCTCTTCCAAGAAAAATAAATGACCCAGTGTTCCATTATAATAGGGGACCTTTTTCTTTGTTTCTTTCCTTTTTTTTTTTTTTTTTTTTTTCTCCATCTTCTCTAAGTATCAGACAGCTGACAGGATACTGTAAAACCCTCAGGAAAAAAAAAATCATTTACGGAGAAACTACTGTGAGAATTTGCAGCCTCAAATGTATTTAAGGCTAGATTTTTAAAAGCACAAGCTTTTACCTCCATTTCTGCATCTTAACACAAAATCCTCAAAGTAAGATTTGTCAGGGATACGGAGCAAACTTAACTCTTACAAACTCCAGTTAGAATTTTTCCTGTTCAGTTGTGCTCTGCATCGCTAGGAGAATCACAGAGTATTTCTTGAACAGTTTTTCTTTCCAGTGTTTCCTCACAGTAGAAACAGGCTAAAGTGATTCTTGATGGCTTATGATCAGAGATGACGCAGTTCATAAGGTCAAAAAGAGGAACCAAATTCAGGTGGTGAAAATCCTACCGCAGAGTAGGGGAAGAGAGCTGGTGAGTGAAAGCCTGAAAAGCAGACAGACGGTTTGCATTGACCAGCAGGAGTATTGTAAGCTTCAGGTGCCTTCAAATGCTGTGAAAAAACACCACTAGAAATTAGTGGCAAATAAGATATCTAAAGGAATCCAAGAAAACAAAGGCTTTTGCCTCTGATGGAGGTAATTTGGGAAAACCTCAGGTGCATTTTCGGGGACCATAAGCATCATTCATACCTGGAATAAAACAATATTCTTGATCTTTCCCCAGCATGAGACTTTCTCTCTTGAGAATATCTCTTCAGAGAGAATGAGGAGAAGCTGGTTCCATTATAAAAGGCAACATATTGGACAATATTCTTTTATAATTTATTTTGGGTAAAATAAATGGATGCCCCTCCCTTATCCCAGAAAAACAAAACTGCTCCAAACCTGAACTTCCCCCAGCATTCTTTTCTATAACTCTTAATCAAACCCTTCCCTTCCCCCTGTGCAGGCAGTCCTTAATTACATTTTACAGACACATCAGTGCAGCACAAGCTGGTCAAAACAGCTGTGGGAAAGTTTCCACTTTGAAGGAAATATTATTGGTGAGGATAATTCTGTGGTCAAATGGAGTTTCCCTTCACTTGTATTAACACAGACCTTCTCTCTGCTCTCAGTCAGCCTCCACATGTGCGTTTTTGTACATTTTCCGTACATATAAATTGGCAGGATATTTTGCTAGACCTACTGTCTCTGCTGTGGCTTTCTGGACTTCAGCCAATTTTTCACCATGGATGGCTACAGTTTTGAAGCTCATATCACTAAAAGGTTGCTATGAAATCACTTGAATTTACTAATTTATGTTCTTGTATGAGATACATGACAAAGTATTTACAGAAAAATAGAAGTTCACAGATCTTAATTCAGAATTTTCAAAAAACTAGAAGAGTCTTTGACTCAGCTGCTGAGTTCTGCACATTTGCAAGACAACCTAAGAGACTATTTCACTGCTTTCAGGCTTTTCTAATCTATCCATGAAACTTTTTTTTTCCTTTTCTTTATTTTTTTTTAAGTACTACTAATGGTTGACTTGTGGCTAGATGGACTGATATTCTAGTTAATATTAATTGGTCTTGTAAACCTGTTTGGCCTGAGCTCTCAGCTTCTAAGCTATAGATGACATTGCCTTGAATTTGCTGCATTATGAATCTGCCCCAGGACACATGCATGGCATATTTGTAAACATTTTCCCAATAAACAATGCAAGGTGTGATTACTCCATTATACCAGCTTTGCTGTGGTGTGAGTTTGCTTACTTGTTTTTTTTTTCATTTACGTCACTGCAAAAGAGTTTACTGCAAGACTTTAAGGACTAAGGCTTCATGAGAGAATGGAAAATAAATTGCTTACATTGAATCACAGGACTGTGATTGCTGAGCTAATGTTTGCAAAGCATCCGCTGATAAGGAGATAGAATTTTGTCTTTGTGAAATCATTTTCTATAGCAGAACTGCGATATGCAAAGGAATATATTCCATAATTTGTGTTTATTAAAAATTTTGCTTTTCTTTTATGTCTCTGTTATTAAATCTTTTATTAGATGTTAATGGATGTTTTGCAAATCTCAAGGGTTCTTAAGATTTTTTTTTTCAAGGAAATTAACTAAATCTCTGAGTTCTACAGTTCCTGTTTTGTTCTCATGGTACTCATTTCTTATTGTTCTTTTTCAATTTTTATCATGTAGCATTGTAAGTACATTAAATTAGTAATGAAAGATGAAACCACAGGAGTCCACTGTATTCTAGATAATGACTGATATGTCTTCTCCCTTGTCTGAGTTACATTATAGTGTCATAACTTTCCTTTATATCCAATAATATTTTTCATTATTGTACCATCGACAGCACAGAACTGTAGGGGTTTGTTCAGATTCTAATAGTATTTTCCTTAAGTAAATCCATATCTAATAACAACATTTATTTCCTCTTTCTTTTTCTTGCTGTGTGGTTGAAGATAACACACTGATTCCTCTTAGCTCTCATATTGGTTTTACAGGTGCTCAAAGATGTCATCAGCAGATATTAAAGGAGATACATCAGGAAAGGGAAAAGGCCAAGATGTGGTGCTGCTCAGAGGCTACAAAAGCTTCAGCTTTTGCCCTAGTGACAAGGGCATTAAATGCAAGTTTTACATTAAAGAGCGCATTGGGATCTCTTGCCTTTGAACCATGGTGTCATCAGGTGAGTCAGCCCAGGTGCCAAGGGCTCCTCTGTATGTGGCAGCAAAGCTGTACCCTGTCAGTGCTGTAGTATCAGCTGCTGCATTTAAGGCAGAACTGAAGGTGGGTGAGGAGCTGCTCTTTGATTAGTTATCGGCTGCTGTGTTCATATTCCGCTGTTGAACCTTTTCCTCTCTGTTGTTATTGTGAGCTCCTGGCTCCCTTTGGATGCTCGCAGTGAGCTGGACTGCAGAGGGGTGATGTTTTTGGTTGAGTGCTGTATTGGACTGACTTTGCTGTGCTGTAGAAGCTGCTTGGATTTGTGGAGCACTGTCCTTTTGTTGTGTGTAAAATGCATCTGTGACTTTGCCTTGAGATTTTACTAGGAGAAGGAGCTCTGCAATGGCTTTGTGATGTGGAGTCTGGAAGCTCTTTGGGGCTCTAGAAATTTTGGTGCTTCCTGCCTTGCAGTTATGGGTTGGAAGCCTCTGGTAGACCATGAAGATCCCATGAACCAGTGGGCTTACTGGAGCTTTTGAGCCATGGAGTGAGTAGTTCCCATCTCTTGTGCTATGTCATGGTGTTAGTAGTTTCTCTGCAGATAAAGTGTGAAAGCTCTGTAGTTCCTTCTGCAGGAGTGAGCTGAAGGGTTTGTAAATGTTTGTGTGTGTGGAGAACCTCATGTCTTCCTAGAGTGGATGCTGAGAAAAGATGAGTTTTCATACAGGAGAACATAAAACAGTTAGAGGATTGAAGTGACTAAATAAATTTTAGCTTAATAACTAAAATAGCTTGAGCTATGTAATATAAAACACTTGTTCCTGATGATCTGTTTCCTTTTGACTGAATCTTATGTTATGGAGAGGAGGAGAACCTTGACCCCCCCGCCTCCTTTTTTTTGTTAAGGTGAATATGTGGTTCAGAGCTACACATTCTCCTTTTCATCAGACTTTAACTGAATCACCTCTCTTCTCTCCTCCTCCTCAAAAAATCCCACTACTGCTTTCAACTGTAGTTTAGGCAGTTCAAGAAGTGATGGTACCTGCGAGATGTAACTTGTGACCTCGGTCTCTAGTCAACAATCTGCATATCAGCCTGGGCACTTCAAAGGCCTGGCGAGTAAATTGGAGGAATGGGAGAGCATTGATGCATTTTTTTCTGTCTTTTTTAACTGTAAAACTTGATATACATCTTGTTTCTCTTCATCTGTCAATGCTCTTTGTGGCTTATTTGGTGAACGGGCTGTCAGAAGCAAGCCAAGGGATATTGATCGCTTCTGCTTCAGGTTGTAATAAACCTCATTGCTCCTTGGGCAGAGGACACAAGGACACAAGTGTAGTTTACATAAGTACCTGCCATTACTTATGGTTATGTAAAGCAGGGGGGAATATCTAAACCTAGGATCAAAAGCCTCTTACACATGAATGGCTCCACTAAGAGGGAAAGAAAACAAGGCTGAGTTGTGCCAGTGAGAGCATGGATCACTTCACATCTTGGTTTGTGAAAGAGATGAAGATAAAGACAAACAGTGAAAATCTATGGCATTTCTCACCCTGCTCATCAGTAGGGAAAGTAGTCACGGCAAAAACACAGAATCAAAAACCTACCCTTTTTGTGCATACATACAAACTATTCACATAAAAATCTATTTAATGGCTGAAAGATGCCAGAAAAAAATTTGAAGATGGCCTTAATGAAAGAGAAGGAAAAAAATATTGTTTAATGGAAAGTGACTTAAGCTGTTTGAACAACATGTGGACTGTATTCTGGTGCTGTATGCCAAAAGACCGAATGGCCTGTTATGTGTCTCCTGCTCCAGCTTGAGTGCTGCTGGATGAATGAAAAAGATGAAATAATTAATGGAAGAGGGAGCCAGGCTGCTTCGAAAGTGTTTTTTTTTTTTTTTTTCTTCCAAATGCCCCTGCTGGTTTGGAGTCGAAACTGTGTCCTCAGCAAGCTTGTGGCATCAGGTGTGAGTTATTTGTTTATCCTAGAAAGGTGACAAAAGAGACAGCCTGCCACGAAGGGGTGACTCGTATTCCTGGTATGAATTGTGGAGTTGTGGGATGTTTGTGCTACTTAGCAGTTATTTTCTTCTCTTCATTGCAAAGAAGGATTGCGAGTATAACTGGCAAGAGTGCCTTAAACTCTTGGCAGCAAGAGGACATCTCTACTCTGAGTGAGGCATATGTGCCCGACCTTACTCTGAGCTGGGTAGTGGCACCTAGTGTGCTTTGTGGTAACTGCTATATGTTTGTGGATGGAAAAAGTATACTGTAGATGCACTTTATGGTTTGAGGAAATGCACACCTGAATATTGCATACAAAGGAGGAGCTTTGATCTCAAATAGCTTGTTCATGATGCCATAAACAAAAATGCACATGGAAAGCAGTAGTTAGTTTACAGTGCTAGCAGCCACAAGGTCTTGTGGCGCAGTCTTGCCAAAAAGCAGGAAAAGCTGAAGCTGAAGATTTTTGGGCAGTTTTCATTGTGTTGTGTGTGAGCTCTTTATTTTTTTCCCTCCGTTCCATGACTGCCTCCTTCCTTGCTGGCTACCTCTGCTCCTCAACATGATTGCTACCTCTTATGCCTCCTTGAGTTGGCATTTAAATGAAATTCCACCTGAAGCCACCTTCTCTCCCTCTCTCCTTTAAAAGATTTGCCTTGGTTCTGACGGTGGCTTTGGCTGCAAGGAGGTTGGAATTTTTGTATGTCTGCAGCGAGGACCAGAACCCATCCAGATAACTAGACTTTCCAGTGCAGCCCCTCTAATAGCATTTATACACAGTAAAATTCTTCATTACAAATTAGGATTTTAATTCTAAGCTTAGCTTGATAGAATGTAATTTAAAGTCATTTAGGATGGCTTAGCCTTCAAAGAAAACTCAAGATTGTTTAATTAGTCATGCAAGCCACTGAATACTGCCCATAACACAAAACAACTAAAGTATTTATTAGTTTTTAGAGCTAAGTTAAGCCGTACTTGTTCTAAATTTTCAATATGCATCAAGTGTTGAGCTCGTCTTATTTTTTTTTATCTTCCAATGCTCAGTAAATTTTATCTGTGAATAGATGTGCATAGCCCAAGTACTGTGAGACACCACTAAAACCAAATTGAACTGTTTTTTGAACGCATTAGAGGAAATGGTGGCAGTCACAGGGCTGGGGATTTTTTTTTAAACTATCTTCAAAATAAAATAGTCTACCGGACTTTGTAGTTTTATGTCTTGTATTCTAAACCTTCTGAAATAAGGTGTGGTAAGACAGAGTCCAACAAATGGCATTTTGTCGAAGATGCAAAATGCAACAGTGAAGTAAAGAGCATCTGCAATGTAGAAAAACAATTTTCTCTATTGAAGGTTTCCAGCTGAAAGGGGCTGACATGGACAATTTCAGAGCCTGATGCTTTAATTTGGACCCTTTCTGATGCAGTTGACACCAAGGAGAACCATCAGTAATGGCTCTTTATGCAAAATCAAGATTCTAACATAGTGTTAGAAGGGCTTCATCCTTCTGCCTCCATATACCCCTGTGCTGTGGAAAAACCATGTAAGGTTTGGGTGATATTGGAAATGTAATGGATCATGTTATGCTGAGGCAAGACTTAGCTAGGATTGCTGGCTATGCCGTGCTGCCTATGTGTTCCCTAAAGGCACAAGATCTGGGCTATGGTTGTCTTTAAACTAGCTTTTGTGGAGAGAAACCCCTGCTTCACCAAATTAATGGGAAATCTTCCCAGAGGCTCTAGGGCCAAGACTTCATCCATATGCTGTGTGTTTTTTTTTGTCTTCAATCAGCTGATGAGAGGAAAAAACAACTCTTTTGATGTTCAGATATTGTTACTTTTGAATAAAGAATGAAGGCTTTTGTTTTGGCAACTATTTTGATTCTCTTCAATGCCTCAGATATCTCTTCTTGGTCACAGCAAACAGACCTTTATGGGTGACTTTTTTTCTCCTCTCTAGATTCTATTTACAGGGAATTGCTATGTTCACACTACTATGTTGTTACTAGCAGTTAACAACAGGAAGTCTTCTTTTTTACTTAGACTTGAAGGGGGAAAAAGAGAGTCCTCAAGTATGGTTTTATGCAGGTGTTTGGAAGCAGCATTTTTTTTCCTTCAGAACCGTGATAAGGCAGTAACACAGGGACAAATGTTTTGATTATTTTGCTTACTCGCATTGTCTTCTTCTATTCACTTTTTCCAGATTAAAAAATTCTTATATTGGTCTATTTAAAAAAAGTATGAAAGGACTACTGTAAAAGACTGATTCATACAAAGAATAATTCACCTGGGTGTGCAGCCTTACCCAGCAGACTATTTCTAGATGCAGTGTGACAGAAGCACCACATACACACTTGAACAAGCATTTATTTGGCTTACTGGGCTTCTTGTAGGAGCTTGTTTCAATTCAGACTTGGGTGCCGCAAAAATTTCAGAGACATTTCTGACTTTAGGTGCATGTAGTGCATTCCCTATAGAGATACTTGAGGAAACGGAGGCATGAACCTATCTATTTATATGGCAGAAGGTAGTGCTGACTCACCAGGACAGGTCTGGGAGTAGTATGGGCATGTCTGCACACCTCCGCTCTAGAGTTGCTCTGACTCTTAGCCTAAACTGTAGGCATAAAAAACAACTTCCCTGTTTCCACAACAGCACTGGGGACCTTGCCATGAGGTAGGGTTTAGGGGTGCTTTGTCAGCAGCCTTAAGATTGAATGTGAGCATATTCATCTCTAGTAGGGTTTTCTGGGTCTGTAGCAGAGGAGTGATGAACCGGGGCACTCCTATCTTCATCTAGGTTTTTTAAATAGCCTTTAGGTTGTGAAATAAGTCCTGGTTAAAGCAAAGCCTTCCTAATAAGGTTGCCTTGGGCTCTGGCACCCTGCAATACCTGCCCTAGGAGCAGCCTTTCCGTGAGGATTCTGCTAGGACCGTGTCTGTGACTTGACAGAAGTTGCTCAAACCTGTGCCATCTCATGGAAAGAGCCAGATTTGATGAGGGAGAGTTTTCTGACAAAAGCATTTAGGGAAAAATCCTCTGTCCCTATCACAAGGAAATAACTGTGGTTCATGAGCTGCTGCTTATCTCTTGATAAGACCCTACTATATAAGGGCAAAACACTATAATACTATTGCTTGTTGATTTCCTGTCATGTGAAATGGTAGTTTCTGTGGTGGATGAAAGAAACTCTTGCACATTATCACCCTTCAAGTTGCTCTGCCTTAAGGCTTTGGTAATTTAACTTTATCCTCTTTCAAAATTTTTTTTTTAAACATGAAACTTAAAAAAAAAAAATCCAAATCTGCCCCCACTCCCTCAGGTGATGTTCTTCTGAAGTGTAAATGCTCAATTATGCAAAGATAAGAACATGAGAAACTTTGGAAAGCAAAAAAAGGTTACCTTGATTAATGAGTAAAGCTGGGTTAATAATGGATTTTTAGTCTTGTGGCCAAACCGAAGAAGGAATGGGGGAAGGGGGATAATTTAATTGGATGTAGTACTCTGTTTAAGTAACATCGGGGCAGGAGAGAAATGCAGGTGGCTGGGAATCTTGTTTGTTTCTCAAGTTCTTCTCTCCCCTTCTCTCCCCCTGTATTTCCCAGCCCTCTTGTGGCAAGGGGATGTTGGTGAGGATGCACAGGTACACGGAGGTGATGCCATCACTCCTGGGGCCAGAGCACTGGCATTACTCCTTGTGGTTAGTGGGACTGGTGGAGAACAAAACAGCTTTTCCTCAGGAAGCCTAACCATTTTTTATTATTTGTGGTACCAAGCGTCATGTTTATTAGGAGAATGACATGCATGTGCATAGCTCCAGACAGACTGTGCTGCATCTTGCCCAGTGTAGATACAAGAGGGGCATGGAGATTGTTTTGAAGAATGGAATTCAGGAGGAAAGAAAGATGCGAGGAAGAGGTAACAGTTCTCCTTAACTGTTGTGTCTCCTGAGCCATCCACTACACTTTAAAAGCATGTAGTCCTGTGTCTCCTTATATGCAAACAGAAATGTATTAAAAAAAAAAAAAAAAAAGCTTCTAGATGAGCCTGACAGGGAAGAAGATGTTGGAAATGAAAAGCAGTAATTTTGTTAGAGCAAGATTTTTTTATGGAGTGTTTGTGGTTTAGTGAACACAAATCATGCCCTCAATGTGCAGGTATGAGATGCTTTCAGAGACTAGTATTTGAGCTAGCACCATTTATCACCTTGTCTCACGTTTGAGCAGAATAAGCATGTGGTACAATACTGGGACGCTAAGGTTGAAGAATGATCATTCCAGCACTGCAAAAAAAGTGTTACATGTGTTTTTTTCTTCTCAACACTTATGTTTCTGCTATTTACTGTGCTTCTTTCTCACACTTGCCCTTCTGTCTTTCCATTTTCTTTCCTTTTCATATTATCTATTTGATTGTCATAGCATGTACAAGTCTCTCCTATTATTTCTGTCTTGTAACTTATATTATAGGACTGTCATACTGTTGTCCTGTATAATTTTGTTGCTTGGTGTGTTATGTCCTGTGTATCTATGTCTGGCTAGTTGTCACTGCTGAGGGAGATGCATTTGCAGAACCCTCAGCAGCTATGATGCTGCTTTTTAATGAAATGTAGCTGCAAAGTACCTGGCTGTTTATGGGCAACTAATAACTTATGTTAATGGAACAGTCTTTTAATCTATTTAAAATAGGCACATCTCAAATTTCCTAAACTTTATATGAGGATAATTCAATCTTCTAAATACTTTTCTCTTAAGGAGGCCTGTATTACTGATTTCTCTTTTTGCGTCCAGTTCAACAGCTGAAGCCTAAAGACATTCAACTTAATGCACAAGCTGTTACAAAAACACGGCGTCTTTTGAATCATACCTGCCACAGACCCCACTATCCTTCACTGTACTTCATTCCATGACTTTAAGTCTGAAAAGCTCTAAGAGAGAAAAATAACCCTCTGACATAATTTTAATTGACTCTCTTTTTTGTAAATCCGCTTTCCTGAGGTGTGTCAGCTAATGACTCTCCTTTCCAGGTGAAAGACCCCGATTGTTATCACTTTACTCAACTGCATATCAATGGCTCAACATTCAAGTGCCGGTTGATTTTGATTCCCAGGCCCCAAGAAACAAAGGTAGCTGCAACTTGTAGCAGCCTGCTGCCCGCAGGGTGCAGAGACTTAGGGGTCTATTCTGCATTGGAATTTTTTCTAGATTCTGTAGCAATAAAGACCAAAGGATTGAATCTGTCCGGGATTGTATGGAGAAGTTATGCTTTTCAGCATACTTTAAGTAAGTACTCCTGGAACTTTAGCCTTAAGTAATTCACAACAGGGTTTAGGCTCCAGTGGACCAGATATTTAAGACCATTTAAGTACCTACAGTTTTGGAGTTTAATGTCTGAATAAATTTTGCCCTGTACTTTGGCATTACTTTTGAGAATTGTTTTTTTAGCTGACTTCAGAGTCCTCCAAGCCTGGAGGTGTTTGTTTCAGGGGTCTTGGTTTGGGCTTAGTTGAGTGCTGAGATAATTCGTTCTTTCTCTTCCAGCAACCAACCTGACCCTTAAAGCCCTGCGCCAAAGAACCTGATCTGTTCCATCAAATACAGTTTAGCTTTATTTGTTTGAACACTTCTGGAGTATTAAAACACTCATGTTGCGCCTCAGACAGCTGTGCAATGGGAGCTGTATTGCTGCAGAAAGGCCTACCTGGCAGGTGACTCCATGTTACAACTTGAAACCTGCTATTTATGTCTTGGTGAAACATGAATAATATATAGGTGTCAACACAGCTTCTTTGGATAAGCCGCAGTACAGTTTTATGTAGTTTCACATAAAGAGTCCTCAGAAGGAGGGGGACTGTCTCTAATGGGCTTTTAATGCTTTACGTAGGAGGAACGTAAATTCACAAAGGAGAAGTTTTGAAATGCACAAAAATAATTGAACTGCTGAATGTGTTCAGCATTTAGAGAAATTCAAAATGAAAAAAGTACAAACCCCTCCCACCAAGCCTACTCTAGGAGCTTCCTGGGAATTTGGAACAGCATTTTGCTTCTGAAAGCACCTCTCAGTGGCAATGGAAAATGGGGTTGTGAACGTCATATGGAAGGAGTTTGTCCCATTAGTGTGATGAAAGTGCAGTTTAGTAGTAAATGTTTTCATATATTTCTGTGATTTAAAATAATGTATAACCTGCTAATAGACAGAACTACTAGATGGTAATGCAATCAAAATATTCTGTTAATTTCCTAAACTTGAGGAAGCTATGACTTGAGTGAATAAAGAACTTCTGCAGAGCTTAAGTGGCACTTAGCAATATATATTAAATTTGGTAATGTGTATATAGGGCAGTAAACGGGGTACTGCTGTGGAGCGTGGTTGCCTTTCCTGGAGCAAGACACTTCCTTTGGAGGAGATGTAAAACTGACAGCCTGGCCAGCAGTGATACTGGCATCGAAGGAAAGACTTTGTCAGAGTGAGGTCCACCTGCATTTTCATTGGTTAAGGCATTCTTCACCTTATTAACTTGCTGCTGCACTTCAGCAAGTGATCAGAGATATATGGTTTATAGATAATTTTGCAAACAGTCATTATGTGGTGCTACATGTTGTACTTAAATGGTTAGCTACGGCTATATGATGAATTAACTGACAGTCACCTGAAAGTACTGAGATCATGTTTGCATCAGTTAGGAACAAGACAGTGAATGCACTTCATTAGACTGGTAAACTGAAGATTGTGTTGATTGTGTTGTTGTTGCCAGTGGAATTCAGCTGTAGCCTTTCAGGCTATCTACTCCCAATAAAGTCTTAATGTTCTGAGACCCTTTTGTCACTTCTGATAATATATTGAAAGCAGGGCATGATGAGAGGAACCAGTATTACTGCTACCATTCTCTTAAGCACTGCACTGTTTCTGGCAACCTGAGCCCAAATGTAACTTTCAGCACGTGCACTGAGAGCAATGGCCAGGGATTGGATTTGCCCACGTGCACTCATCAGACCTTGCAAGTCTGGGCCCTCCATGGGAGCTTCTGAAGGGAGCTGACAAAAGCTGGTTTCCTGGAGCTTCGCTGCACCTGAGCTCAGCAAAGAGAGGGTTTAGCAGCAAGGTGTAGATGAAACTTGTGCAGTACAGAACGAAGCAGGCAACTCTCCTTTTATGCCTTTTTCCTCAGTTCTGCTAGCTGGCAGTGGGCACTGACTGTGCGTGTGTTAACGTAAAGAATAAGTCGAACCATGTGGTACATGGAAACGCATGTGCTAGAAATATCTCTTGTAGTTTCTGATTAAATGGTGAGCTAATGAAGGGACACCAAAATTCTCCCTTTAGTTTTCCAGCTTACGCTACAGACATAACATCTGAAAAATGTTGTTGGGAAATTTATGGCTAGTCTGAATAAATATTCCTGCTTTCCTCATATATCTCTTGGACTGAAAGGCTGAGGTTAGATTGTCTTATACATTCTCTGAGGGTGACATGCTGAATCTGCCTTTAGTTCTGTTTGAAGTATGAGAGTGGTTTTTGCATTGTTATGCAATCTCTATGTTTCCCTGAAAAGCTGCTAATTAACTGCTTGCTTATGAAGTTCTTATTTGTTTGTATTATCTTTTGTAGCTACTTCTGGAGCCCAAGAGATCTTTAGACTCTATCATGTTACATGTAGTGTTAAGCAAGCCAGAAAATAAATTTGCACCAAAAAAGATATATAGTTAAAATGGTCCTTTGTTCTCTGAAATGGCAGTGAAGACCTCAGGTTAAAAAGAAAAAAAAAAAAAGTCCCTTCTGAAGAAATATCTGGGTACTGTGAATGCAATCACAGCACTACTTAAATGTCAGTTATATAGGAGGAAAATTTTGTATTAGTAAGTTCACTAGACTAGTGCTGGCCTAGTCTTGTACAATGCAGTTTCCTTTGACAGTGAATTTTCCCATAACTTTTTGTGTGCTACCACCATAGTGTCACTTGGCAGCTTGGATTTCATCCTGTATTTATTAAAATACTTTAAGAAGGCATGCACTCTGATCCAAATCTAGTACATTAACATACACAAATTCAAGTGGATGTGAATGGATTCCAGTTACAGGATTTAAAGTTATTATTGATATAAGTTTGGTCAGATCAAGGCCAATTTTACTTCTGACTAACAATGAACAGGAGAAATAACATGATAGACAAAGCCTTTACAAAGTAAATATTAAGAACTGTCACTGTTTACAAATATGGATCTTGGTGTACAATAGGCAGCATTGTAATGTTTTTCGTTATTTTTTTGCTTTTTTTTGGTTGATTTTGCTTTTGTTTTCCAGTGACTGATTACATTTGAGCTGAGCGTGAGCTGAGTTTTCAGGTCCTTGCTGTCTTGTGTCACTGTATCCCTTAGCTGGGATATGACATTGCATGGAGCAGTGAGATTTGAATGTGAATGTGAGTAGTGCAAGGTGGGCAGATCAGGGAGTCAGGGCTCTTTACTGTCTGAACTGCCCCTGGTGTCTGAGGAAAGCTGGAGCTCAAGCAAGTGGATGTTTCCACCTAAAAACAGTAGTAGGAGTAATGAAGGGCTATGGAGGAAGAAATGCAGTAGGGTTGAAGGAAGGATGTGAAGCTGGGGGGAATACAGTAGTCAATAACATTGAAATGCCAGGCTTGAGTGTGTTGAAAGGGTCCTCATCTGGAGATCTTCAAGACCCGCTTGGATGTGGTCCTGTGCCACATGCTCTAGGTGACCTTGTGTGTGCAGGGGTGTTGGACTAGATGATCTCTAGAGGTCCCTTCCAACCTTAGGCATTCTGTGATTCTATCATTCTATGGTCAGCAATGGGAATTGCCCAAGAAATACTGCTAAAGCTAAATGCTTCAGGGTTGCATCCGTGATGTTTTTGTGTGAGGTATCCACTTGCACAGCACTAGTTGTTCCACGCTGAAATCTGCCATTCCAATTTACGGGCCTACTTTCCCTACTTTATGCCATGTAGGTCCTTAGTAAAACCTAAATCAGCACTTGGAAATTTCTGGGCTTCCATAGAACTTAGCAGAACCGTTAAAGTTTAATTTGACCTGGAATGAATAATTAAAAAACAAAACAAAACAAAAAAATCTTTTCAACATAACTGTTGTGCTTTAGAGGACCGGCTGAAGCAAAGCATTATTGAATTATCTTTTTGCAAATGGACTTGAAAAATTGTGTTTTTTGAGAAAACACTGTTATGCTTTGGCAAAGGCTGCACCAAGGCATGTTGTAAACTGAGCAGCACTTCAGAAAAAAATGCCCAAGTAAATGTTTTCTTAGCTCTAACAATTGTTGAGGCCATCTTTGGTTGTCTCATCCCCTGTTCATATATTACTTTTATGTTCCCAGCATACAGCAACTAGGGAAAATTTTTACTTTGCATTCGGCTACCTACATTTTGCTATTTTCCAACTTACCTTTTTCCTTTGTGTTATGAGAAATTCTGGAGCTTAAGCTAAAACTGTTGTTTAGATATGTACTGAAAACTTCAGCCTTAAGTCTGTATTCAGCCTTAAGTCCTGTTGATATCACTTTATTGTTTAGGTACTGACTCACACTGAAACCCTTACTTGGAGACTTTGACTTCTGTAGTTTCTAGCCCAACTTTAGATGAAAATATGTATTTTTAATTGAGGCTACAAAGTGGCTTACTATAGGAGAAGCAATTCAAGAAAAAAAATATAATTATTGAAAACAAGTTAAGCAAATACAGCAGCTGCAAATGCTGCCTTCTTCTCTCCAAAGTAGCTGAAATTAATGCTTAAAAATTAATGTAAAAAGTTAATCACTTGATATACACCATATGCTTGCTGTCTTTGTATTCTGTCTTATTGGCTCAGCTTCTCTTTACCTTCAAATTAGGCTGTGATCAAAACAGCACTAGAATTTGTGAAAATTGTGAGGGAATTGACTGTTTTTTCTAGCTGGATATGCACTGAGCTGAATTTTTTTCAGACTCATCTAATAAACCACATCTAGATGTCAGCAGTGGAACTTCTGAATTATCTCATTAATGGTAGTGCAAAAATGACAATGCCAGAGAGAGTGCATATGTGAAAAATCTAGATTCTGCAAATAATGACAGCTGTTTCAGTTTACATGAGTTGGACAGGAGAAGAGAGGAAACTAAATCTTAATCTAAAAGTTAAGAATAGCTGAGCAATGTTTATTTAAGATAAAGGAGGTTTATCATAGCTGAATCAATATGCCCCAGAGAATTTGCACTTAAGAATGGATAGATACGGTTACACATGCCTTGGTCTTCATGTAGTGCTTTTCCAAATTTACTTACCTTTTAATCTATTGAACTATTTACTTATTTGGTCCATGTGAGATTTAAACCTTCAGACAGTATGCCAGGCTTTGCGTAAGAAGGCCAACGCGCTCTCCTGGCCAAAGGCAGCCCTGCTGCTTTGCGCTGGGGCTTGGGAGTAGGAGACGCGGCGGGTTGGCTGGCTCGCGCGTTGCGTAGGTGCTTCCTGAGCGTGTACTTACGTAACCTCTCCCAAAAATCAGGCCCTGACAGCTCCGAAGAAACTTGGCTGGCAGGACTGCACGTATGCCACCTGAATCCATGTCTCGGAGCTTGGCAGCTCCAGCAGGGCAATTATGCTCGCAGGAGATGGGTGGAAAGAGCGCAGCAGGGGATCATAACTGCAGAGGCCTCACTGCAGCACCTAGCGCCAGGTTTGCAGAGATATTTTGCGCCATATTTTGCTTCCTCCAGTGTGAGTAGGTGCCTAAGCGGCTACAAACCTGCCTTGCAGATGGGCACCTTCCTCTGCTGACTACGGTGAGGACTGGATACCTATCTACTTAGGTTCTCTGGGAGAGACATCTGACATTTTTAAATGTCTGAGCAGCTTTGAAATCCTGATCTTCCTCTTTTAATCTTTAGCTTCTAAGTGCTTCCATCGTCTGGCAATTTTAATCATTCTAAATATATTCCAGTTTTGTTAAACAGAAGCTTTTTTTGTGCTTGTTATACATATATACATATTAAAGATTATGCCATCATTCTTTTCATCGTGTCATAAGCATGAAAAATTCCTGTAAGAATTTTAGATTTCTCTTGCAGTTTGTCTCTTCCATAAATTGTAGGAAATCCATCAAAATGGATAGGACTATGGTGATTTCTTTGACTTTAGGTTGCTCTGGTGCTAACATCTCCATCTTGCAAACACTTCTGCTTTTGTTTGCTCCCATGGAGTTTTTTTTAGCTCTTAAGCTACCAATCATCTACTGCGTTTTTGGGTCTGGCTTTAAAGAGGAAGCTCTACCTGCCTCATTTGCTCCTCTTTGGTTTGCTGCTTCTCTTACCCACCTCCCAAGGGTCTTCTAATTCAAGTGTTCTTCAGTGGCACATTTAATATTTGGCTTCCCAAGTCTCTTGATTTCAACCACTGTAAAGCGTGAATGTAACTTTCCCCAAACAAGATGGACTCTGCTTTAGGGTGGTGTTGGAACACATTTTACTTCTTTGAAAGTGATTCTATGCTTGCTCCTATTTGGAGATATCTCTTCGGTGTTTAAATTGTTTTTAGAAAGAAAACAGACTTTTTTTTCCCCAATCTTTCCCTGTAAAAAATGTTATTTTATCCTAGGTATTAAAAAATATTTCTGTGGAAAAACTTAATATAAATTTTATTAAATAAAGATCTTGAGTTCTGGCCAAACATCTTTGTTTCTCCTCTGAGGGAAAAAAAAAAATGGAAATATCTGGAAATTTTACACAAAACTCTTTTTATTGTCAAAAAGTCCTGCTATGGTACAATATAGAAATAATTACTTGCTTCTAGGGGTTCTCAGATGTTGTGCGGGGCTGCTTGCCCCATTATGGCCATGGGCAGCGAGGCAGTGTGGCAAAGGAGTCTGGGTTCCTACTCTGGGTTCCTTCTTGCTTCCTCCCACTATTTAATAATTTATTTTTAATAATTTTAATAACTATTTAATAACTTATATCTCTTTTTTTTATCTGCTGTATGTACAATTTTCAGTTAAAATATCCAAGGGCCCTTACTGGGACTGTGCTCTCTCTGTTCCTCTTCATTCTGCATTTAGGACTTTCTAAAGAAGAAAAATCTCTATTCACTATAAAAACAAGCTATATTAATGTATAAAAAAAAATAGAATCAGGAATTAGAAATAGCCTTTAAGTAAACATGGCTGTCAGACTTAGGGAGGAGACTCGGGCTCATGTTTAAATGAATCACTATAGCACCTGGAGCACTGTAAAAGTATAGGGTTGAACACAAGCAAAGTTAAACAAAGTTTCACCAGAAGGTAGATTCTCATGCTGGCAAAGTGCCTAGAACTTTTGAGGGAAATTGAGGAATAGCCTAAGGCCCCAAACCTTGTGGCTTTCAAGGTTTGCTTCTGTCTTATGCTGCTTGTTTGTCTTTATTTTGTTGTTAAATAATTCTTTCAAGTAAAGTTTCTATTTGGGACTAGTACTTCTGGAAAGGTTTACTCAGCCATGAGGTTTGTTTATTCTTCTCAGAGTGGCTTTCTAGCTTTTTGTTGTTGTTGTTGTTAAATCCTGTGGATTCACAGACAATCCTTGTCTAGTCATCTTTGTCACATACTTGAACACCTTTTTTTTCCTCTCCAGTGCCACGCAGCTCCCAAATCCTTTTAGCTTCATGTTGTTGCAAAAGAGATTTGTGTCCTCCTTTGCTGCAGACAGAGGGAGGAAGTCAGGGATAAAAGGTGGCAAAGCCAAGGATTGGACCTAAATTTTCTGACTCTCTACACAGTGCCTCAGCGTTGATGTGCTTTGATTTTTGCTTTGATGCAAGGCAGGAACGGATACGGCTGATCTTGTGATGGGAAAGCTGCTCAGTTACGTTGATAGCCTCTATGTAGGGCAAAATGTGCTAGGCTGGAGTTCTTAGCAATAAAATGTTTCAGGAGTTTCATAATCAGGCTCTCAGAAGGTGATTAACACCCAGTTTGGGGAGGACATGCTGAGCAATAAAGTATATATTAGCGTGCCTTATCTGCATGTGTGAAAATGCCCTTTTGTATATTTGTATTTCTCCTCCTTTCCCACATTTGTGGGGGGGGAGGGAAGGGGAAAAAGGGGTGTGAAATTTGGAGCATGTTCCAGGAAAAACAGTTGGCTCCTTTTACCTCAAGGCATAACAGGTTTGGCCTGTTGCCATGTTTTGGACACTTCATTCACATTCGCAAAGCTGGGCCAAGGCTGCAAAGGGAGGAGCGTGAGGGGCAGGAGGAATGAGCACGAGGGCTGCGGAGCAAACAGGCCACCACCTCGCGAGCGGCACCCGTGCCCACGGCCTGGTCTGCAGAGCTGGGAGCGCTCCTTGCGGCTTCCCTGCCTCCCTGGGCGTGCGGGCGTTTCGAAAGAGGCATGTTCGGACGCGCAGGGAAGCTGCTTCCACCGTTCGTGATCAGAACAGCTTGCAGCGAAGAGCTGTCATTTTTTCCCAGGGCGTGTAGAACCAGTTCCGCCGGTCGGTCGGAGCGGGAGCGCGCGGCGGAGCCGAGGCGCATCGGCCCATGGTGAACGGGGCCCTGACGTAGCGGCGTGTGTGCGCTTTAGGTTTGCGCCCAGGGTGTGGACGGGGAGCTCGGAGCGGTTGCACGAGGTCTCGGCCGCCTGCGGAGCCTCTTCCCCGAGGGCTGGCACCGCGCAGCATTGCGGGTTGTTGGTCACCAGCCATCAGGGTTTCCGGCTATGGATGTGAAGATCTTGGCTGAGACCCATTTCCTAAAGGCAGCTTTTTATTTCATTGCTGTGTATATTGTGGGCATGTTCTGTTTCTTCTTGGGACCTCTGCGGCCCCTACCTCTCACGTGCGCTTGGGGTGGTTTTGCCAGCTTTCCTGTTTTTTACCATGTCCAAAGGACAAGCTTCAAGAGTGGGAATCTAAGATTGCCCTAAGTGTGGTTCTAATTCTGGTAATGGAAAAAAAAGATGAAATTTACTGTAGTACAAATTCTAAGTTAAAGAAATTGAATTCTCCATCTTTCAAGTTAGTGAGTCATGACCATTTGGAACAGCTGACAGTGGCTTTGTGACAATATCATTGCTTGTTATAGCCATTAAAATTCTCAGGTCAAAAACTCAAGTCAGGTAGTTGCCTCCTTGCTGTGATGCTGTGTGGGCAGCAATGATGACTTCCCAGGAAATTAGGGCCTTTTTTTTTTTTTTTTTTTCCCAGACATTTCCCTTGGTCTACTTCAGCATGTACCACTGCATAGAAAACTTGCACTTTTTTTTTTTTCAGAATGCTGTCCTGCAAATTAAGCTTTGACACAAAGTCTTCCCTTAGAACAGGGATGAATTTAGGGCCTTAAACTTTAAAAATATTTGCTTGTGAGTGTTTTCTACGTAATTAAGCTCCCTTAGGAAGGGTTTGGAAGTCCAGGAATTCAGTGGACTCCATAAAACCAAAGATCACCATGAGATAGGAGCTCAGGTCTTTAGTACCACTGGCCGCACAATCTCTCGGAGATGCCGTTTCTTCCCTCTGCTGCCACCACTGTTCTCCCTGCTGGCAAATCTGGTGCCCTGGCAATACCAGGAGGAATTAATGGGGAGAGACTCAACCATGAAACTGAAGGGGTGTCAGGAACCACCTTCAATTCGGGACGTAGCCAACATGTTTCAGAGCGTCGTGCTCTGTCAAAAGCACTCATCCTATTAATGCAGACTGTTCAGGACTTTTAGGATAATTAAAAGCATGTGAAAATCTTGAACAATTAGGTTGTTAGGAGTGGGGTGGGGGAAACAAAATAGAGGTGTTTTGGAGCTGCTGGAAACAATCCAACTTCGGGACAAAAGCTGGAATGCTGTGCATTTCACTTAAGTTTGCTATCTTCTGGCTGGAAAAATTGAACACGTCAAAATGTTTAATTTTGACATTCTTATGACATGATGTGAATCTGCATTGCAAGCACTGATCTGTGTATTTCCCAGCCCTGCAGAGAAAACGTCTGTTTCATTGATATTCACTAAAAAGGGAAAATCTGACAACTTGATTCCGTGTTTATGTACGTGTGAAAAGTGGAGAGCGCAGTGCTCATGCAAGTACAACTACACAAATGCCTATCTGCAGGTTTGCATCCTTTATCCCAGAGCTAAATAATTAATGGTGTAGCCTGATTGTTTTGCCATTTTCATGCAGCTCTGTATATAAAACTGGAAAGTACTGGAAAGGAACAGCTTGAGAGGCATATGTGGGTTTATTCCCTTTTGCTACCTCCGTGCTCATCAGACATATTTCTACTAGTCAATTGGACTTTGCCTCAGAAGGATGGCAGGAAGTAGAGTAAAATCAGAGGGAGAAAATTCAGCTTTCTCGACGTGTAAACACTTCGCTGAAAATACATATTGCCTCCACTAAAATCCCAGTATCCTGCCCTATATGTGTGGACTGCTTTAAAATGTCAGAATGTGCGAAACCATTTTTCTATGAAAATGTATTTCTCCAAATAAGCAGGCTTCCTAAGACTTTGTAGTCCTCCCCCAAAGCTGTTTTTGCCTTAAGCGCTGCCTAAGGTCTGTGGGACATAACTCTGACCAAAGTGCTGTGCTGGGACACCCTATGGCTGTGACTTTTGGGGTGATGAGTGGCGATGCATAAGGGCAAGCGGGCTTTGCACGGCTGCAAAGCGTCCCAGACAGCGTGGCCTGGGGAACCATGCAAGAGCCTCTTGCACGAGAGCTGCCTTGAATTCCCGCTGTTGTTAATGTGGTCTGAACTGCAGCACAAATGGGGCCTGGAGCAATGCGTCAGCAGCTGGAATAGCCCTAAGGGTTTTGCCGAGATGGGCTTGCAATGCTGGTTTGCAGAGAATTTGCTATTTTTCTTATCCACTCTAACAAAACAAAACAAAAAGCCGTTGCGGGCAGCTCAGGGCCTTTGGAAGGGATCCTGACGCTCCCACCTCCCAGCTGTGCTGCCTCTGGTGGGCAGGAGTGATTTCCCCCAGCGCTGTAAACTCTCGTCTCCCTCATACATCCGCACGGAGCTGTGGAAAGCATCGGCCGGCTAGGTGCTTTAAAACATATAAATATTTAATTGCTACTCCTGGCGCAGGCCGGGAGGGGAGGATGGAAGAAGTTTACCATATTCTTATCGTTCTTGCCTGTGGGCGAAGGTCCGGCGCATCTTTCACAGGAGAGATAATTAGGAGGCAGCGGTGCGGCGGCGCGTGTTGTGGCACACGCGAACGCCGACCCGGCTTCTCCTGGCACCGGCGGCGCTGGCGCCGCGCGTGGAATTACATTTCCTTCTGGGCCGCGGCAGCAGGAAGGGCCGCGGGACCTGGAGTGGGGGTAGCTCCATTAAAAATCCCGCATTTTCCACTGCCCAGCGTTGGGGGCAAATCGCAGGTGCTGCTGAAGCGTGTCCCAGCCCTGCGCCCTGCCCTCGAGCCCTCTCCCGCAGGACACCTGAGCGGAGGTGATGATATAATTTGCAGTCGGATAAGGATGTGCCTGTTTATTTACGCTGGCGGCTGGAGGTGGGGGAAGAAGGCGTTGTGCAGGCAGCGTAGCGTGGCTCGGAGAAACATGTTTTTTCACCGCTTTAATTGGCCTTTTCGCTGTAGCTCTGTTTTTAGCTTTTGTCAAGGGATTCCATATGGATGGACATTTTTTTTTCCCTTTTTTTTTTTTTTTTTTTCCTCTCCCCTCTTTTGTTGTCTCCCCTCTAAGGGGGCAGGAAGGTGGGAGAGCCGAGGAGGCCTTAGCAGCATCCGCAGGACTCCGGTGATCAAAGCTGAAGGAAGGGCAGCAGTGTCAGGAAGCTTGGAGCTAAGCTATGAGGGAATAAAGCTTGGAGAAGGGTGAGGGGGTAAAAACTGAGACATAGAAAGAAAATCAGGGAAAACAATAGGATGTAAGAACGTCTTTGAGCCATCTTTAGCTTTGTTTAAATGTATGTGTTTTAAAGGCTTCTTTAATTTTGCCTAAGCACTAGGTATACACCTACCTCTACCTCTAAAAATTGCTTAAATTGCAGCAGAAGGGGGCTTTTTATATCTGTATATTTATACATATATAAATATATATATATAAATAAAACTTCTGCATGTATTTTTGTGTGTGTGCCTTTTATTCCATTCAAAAGGCAAGCCTGTGAGGACGAGAGAAAGCGGAGGCTACTGTCTCTTTATGAATACTAATAAGGAAATCAAGGGGGACAATGGCACTTCAAGTTTCATCTTTCCATTTCCTAGAGGCGCAAACTCTGCAAGTTGTCACCTTGGTGTATTCAGTGCCTCTTGAAGCACTAGACTCCTCCAGAGAGAATGTCAGCCCCAGCCCTGGGCAGTTTTGACAAACAGAGTATATATTGATACATGATAAAGTATGCTAGAAATCACCCCAGCGCTAAAGGCTACTATAGTTTTAATATCATCATTTGAATTAACAAGCATTCTGTGGAGAAATAATGAGCTTTCATTATTCAGAACATCATCCTTACCCCGGGAACTCAGAAACCATTAGCTCTTGAGAACTTAATGAAAAGATGATAAAGAATGTTTTAGATAAAAGTTTGAACGGGCGCACTTGGTAACTAAGGTAAAATATTAATGTTTTGCCGAGTGATGAATGAATGTTGCTTAAACCTGCGCTTTTCCGAGGAGATGGCGGGGTGTGCAGGTGTTTCTGAAGGATCGCACCTGCGCGCGGGCCTCGGGAGCCGCCGTTCTCCGCAGCTCTGGGAATGGCAGAGGGTGGATGGCGAGGAAAGGCTGGGAGAAAGGGGGCCCTCAGCGCAGAGCTGGGAAAGGAGGGAGAGGGGAAGCCTCGGGGGGCACTCGGCTCCACAGGTGGACTTGCCTTTTCCCAGTGTGGGGCCAAAGCTGAAATTTGAACGCATTTTCCCTTCCCCTTGTTTTTCCCAGGGTTGCAAATGATTATCGGTGATGTGGTGTAGCCAGGAGAAAGTGGGAAGGTTTGAAAAAGAAAGGAACAGGAGAGGAAAAAAAAAACCCAAAATAACAAAAAACCACATACACACATATATGTACATATCCTGCTTTCTGAAGTGGCCAATTTGAAGTTTAGTTTGGGTTGGTTTGAAGCATTTAAGCCAAGTGCGGTTGCCACTTTCTGAAATTCCATATGGGTGGCTTGCTGCACGTCTGCAATAAAACCCCCCTGTGCAATAAACGAAGGAAAAAAATATATAAAAGTTTAAATTTTATTGGGTGTAAAGCTCTTAAAGAACTGCTGCTTACAAAGAGTATAAAGATCGCTGAGCCTGAGCGTGTGCGCCTCTACTAAAACGCGCTGGTCCTGCTGTTTTCTTCCTTTACCCTTAGCAATTTGCCTGCTCTTCGCTCTCTAATCCATGTGCTCTGAGCAGGGATGGGGCAGGTAGCAGGTCCTGGGCGCAGGTGGTTGGGCTGTGTGGGGACCCGTGGGTTGGTGCCGCCGCCGAGGGTTGGTTTTCGGTGACAAACGCGAGCAAGGGGAGGCGGAGGAGGAAAACAAATGGGAATAAACAACCGCATAAACAGTCCTAAGTCACGGCGTTTGCTGCTAACAGATGCATTTAGGTAAATGCTGTTACCTCAAGAGGTGTTATCTTCTGGGGATCCTTATCATAATTTTGTTTTAAATCTGAACAGCTGTTGTTTAACTACCACAGACCACAATTTATCTACAGCTTGAGGCCATAAAGGTACCTTTATTACACAGTTTCCTTTTTTTTTTTTTTTCCATTTGATTTAATTTCAGTGTGTCTGACACCAAAATGCTATATGCAATTTGCATATAACAATATGCACTATTGCCGGTTCCATACACAGCTAAATGGGGAAATTGGAGCAGAATGGTAAATGGGGAAAGCTTGCAATGACAAATAAAAGAGGAAGATGAGCTCCCATGTTTCATTTACATGTAAAATATTCTGACAATAGTTGTTTCTCCAAGAACAAAGAGCTGGTTTTTCTAGGGTGACTGGTTTATGAGGTCTGCAAGAAAAAAAAAAAAAGAAGGATTTTTTTTTTTGGCACTGGAACAGAAGCATGCTTATCTGAATTGAGCCCTGGGGCTTGCCATATAAATGGAATAAAACTTAAGTCTTACTTAAGAAACCAACAAATATGGAAGCACCGACCATATCCAAAAGTAGCAGCCATGGCACACTACTATCGAAAATCACCGCTCTGCAGGCAAAGCCCTGTCTAAAGCTAAAGCCCTTGAAAGAAGATTGTGTCAAAGCGTAGTTCTGCTTTGAGGCATTCGGTCTTTTGATGTCGATTTCCGGAGTTTATTACGGGATGCAGGAAGGAGAGGTTTGCAGGTGTTTTATGATACAGCATGTGCATGGGAACTTGTGGTGGCTATAGGGGATCTTTCTAACCTTTGTGTCTTCTGGCCTGGTGGCCCAGGTGGTGAGTCCTTGTGTGCCGCTTCCTCGTGTGCAAAGGAATCTGTATTTACAGACCGGACTTTCTCATTGCCCCTCTTTAGAAAAACTGCACTGCTGTTTTTCCGTATTCCTTGGGGAAACATGAGGCCTTTGCCTCTAGAGCTGTCAATCTAGCAGATTTCACTAGTGTAAAAATTGTAATAATAAATCTCCCCATCTTTAAAGCTTTGAGTGAGAATTTGAGTTTGGATAGCCCTTACCACTTAACTCCTATCTCTAGAGCTTTGCCTCATGTTAGCTTTTGTTCAGGATAAATAATAGTAATTATATATATGTATAACAGCTTGATGACAGAAAATATTTCTCATCACATTTATTCTCCTGCATGTGTCTCCAGGACTTGAGTGGACTCTTTTTTTTTTTTTTTAATCTTTTTTCTTTTTTTAAAAAACTGTTTTTAATATGTGCAGAATACATTAACCTGTTGTCTTTATTTTTTTTTAAGTAACAAAAAAGTACGTCGGCTTCTAAATGACTTTTCCTACTCTAACATCCATCAAGCAACACGACACTGCTCAACTTCACTGTTCAAGGACAGTGTGGAGAAAACCACCTGGTGGTGTGGAAGTGGGCTGGGAGGGATGACCACTTAATTACCCCTCCGCAACTCTCAGGTGCTCATACTACATTCATCTTCCTGACACGGAATAGTTAAAATGAGCACAGGTAGAATAACTGCATGACACTGCAACCCCCACAATGCCAGAACTTCAGTCTGGTTTCCTCTTATACGATTCCCCCCAAAATCTGGCTCAGCTGATTTAATCTCTGTTTAATTTTCCCCAGCTGGGGAAGCTGGAAAGAACTTTTTCCTCTTCCTAGAGAGATAATAGAAAGTGTTAGCAAAGTGATACTTCAACATCCTGATGGGCAGTTGGCACAAAATACTTGTATACTCTTTAAATATTACACAGAGCTTCATGTGCTGCAGACCAATAGTAATGGGATCTATTAAAATATGTGCAGGTAGCAGTGGCTAATATCTCTTCTATAATATTACTCCTGGAAGTACAACTCCTCAAAGAATACTGTCTAGGATTACAGGACAAGAGTAAGTCAACAGTTAATTGGCTGTTCTGTAATTACTTCTAGATATATAATGTGCTGTATTTAAAGGACTTGTAGAAGTGGCATATGAATTTCACAGTGGTCTCCTGGTACTTGTCAGGTGTGGAGAGTTTGGTAGTGTCTGCAGACTTTGGGATTAATAGTATTGCTATAATTTATTCCTGCTCTGCTGTTTTAAAATAGCGTGAATTTTCTCTCTCTTTTAGTGTATTTTTTTTTTAAACAAATTTTTCTTTCACTATCTCCTACTTGAGGTGTGGGGATGGAAATAGCACAAGTGCCCCTCTAAGGCTATGTGGGATTTTTCTTGTTAGTGTGGAAGCCTTTTTCCATGTGCTTGCTTTATTTCAGTGGCTTACAGTTGTGGGAGCGTGTGTCAGCGGTATGTAAGTGCTAAAGTGCTGTAGTATGGGGAGGTCACAAGCCTGACGAGCATAGACACGCATGTACGAGACAGATGTGCACTTTGAAAATCTGCTACCCGATTTTCCTCACCTTTAACCTCCAGAGCGTATAAGTAATAATCCTATAAACTTGGTGAAATTACTGTCTTGACCATACTGGCTAAAGATCTCAAATGCCAAAGAGCTGAGCAGATGAGAATACGGATGAGATCTCTAGAAACTGGTCCAAGCAATAGTAAATTCTTGACCTGGCTGTGTCTCATGGTTTCAGCAGCTCAGAGGCTTGGATAACATCCAAGGAGCCACAGCTCTCGGAAGTCAACCATCATCTTTCCTATGCAGCTGTGAAAAGGTTCTGCAATTTGGTGGCACAACGGGGACATTTCAGAGCTGCTGAACACAGAATTGGGAAATGAACTCAGAGGGATTTGTGTGTGGATGAGGGTATATACATACTCCGATCATCTTTCCTAAACTATAGGGATCCAGAGGTTTTTGTAAAGCTTTATAATATGGACTTTGGAATCCTCAAAATATTATTAGTATTTTATTAAAATAGAAATAATGTCAAAAGTAAATGTCAAGGGGCTATAAAATTACCTTTATCTCTTGTACGTTTATCAGTTGATAAATGGAAAGAAGCTGCTGCCAAAATAACTGAATGAATAATTTATAAATGACTGATGCATCGTGTATATTGTTTCAGGCAGCAAACAGTAGGACATCAATAATCAAAAGAAGTTGGATTAATTTAGAAGTATTTTGCAGTTAATATTTTTATCTAAATGCTGCAGTCTGGACCATTGTCTTTAGGAAATCCATCTCTGTCATTAGGGACTGATCCAAAGATTACTAAAATCTATAGAAGTGAGCTGTTGACATCAGTTGTCTTTGAATCAAATTTGATAATATGCATATATAGCTCTCTCTTCTGCTTTCAGTTTTCTGAATTTGAATTTCTTTAACGTAGTATTTCATAGTGTGGAGTTTGGCTCAGATATTTCCTCCTTCCCTGTGTTCCCATAGGCTGAACATCACAGGCTAGAAATTCAGGAAACTTGATGGAACATGGATGGGGAAAGGTGACTAGGAAAAGGAATTTGCTGTATCTGCTCTCATTTTTCAGATACTTTTGTTTCTGATTCACATAAAGGAAACTGATTTCTTACAACTTAAAGTTTCGGTGCAAGGCAGATTTCTGGAATGTATTTTCCACATTCCTGCCCCCCAAACAGATAACATTTTACATTTTTTCAGCCCTGCCCATTCTGGCCAAGGTTAAATACTGAAGAACTGAACTAGATTCTTTCTTCCTATTTCTTTCCGTGTGACGTAAATATGGCCCATTTTGCCCATCACATGACAGAGCTGCCAGAGATTGCCTCAAGGTAGTTTATGGCTTTAACTAAAGGTCATCTTAGAGGGGGGAAAAACAGAGAGGTGGGGGAGGGCACAATGTATTTAAATACTTTAAAAAGAAGCTATTAAATGTTCATTCTGATGAATGCCAGTGAAAAAGCTGATGTTTTATCTAAGGGAAAGAAATAAAACCATCACCAATAATAACGATGAAATCTCTTCCTCCCCGCCTGCAGAACAGTACCCTGTGAAAGAAAGAGGTGCAAAACAAAATCTTCGGTTTCCAGCTTTGTGCCTGCCTGACCCAGATATCTGCTTAGTAGCTCCCTGGCGCAGAAGATGCCCCACTGCACAACTTCTATCCCACTGCCTGCTCATAAGGGCACTTCTCACACCGCGCTGCATCCATCCCAGCAGTGTAATTGGTCTGTCTCTCCCAGCCAGTGCCCGCTCCTCCGGCGGGCCTGCAGCGCGAGGAGAAATCCCAGACCTCCCGAGGGCTGAGGGGCTCCAGAACCGCGCTCTGTTATCAACAGCTACACGGTTAGCTAACTGCTGTGACTAAATGGAGATTGGGAAGCACTGCGGGCGAGGGATGAGAAGTGATGCCCTCCCCTAGCACAATGCTGATATGCAGAATTGGCCAAAACAACGAAACTTCACAGACAGTGCGGCAGAAGGCATTGGCTCTCTTGTTTGGGCATTTTATTACCTGGAGCAAAATGTGCAGAGAAGGGAGATAATGAAGTACTTGACTAATTCAGTGTGATCCAGCTGGCTAAGCCAGAGGGGCTGCAGAGCAGGAAAAGCTACAGAACTCACTGCTAGCCATTTTCCCTTGATACCTGTGAAGCCAAAACAAAGAAGTGCAGAGATCAAAAAGCAGAGCAATATCAATATCGGTGAAGGAGGGGCGGACAGCCAAACAGGAGGAGAAACCTTGATTTCTTCCCCCCCGCCCTGCCCCAGTCTCCTTCTTTTTCTGCCTTCTACCTTTTGTTTAAATGAGAGAGAAAAATTAATTTGCCTTCTGCTAACTTCTGATCTACTTGATAAATTTGCTACCCTCCCCCAATGCTTAGCACTGTGTGATATAATACTCAATGGAAGCTTTTTTTTTTTTTTTTTTTTTTTTTTAAATATACACTATTTGTTCATTGGTGCGGGTGGAAGACTGATTTCATAAAATAGACACATGCACTGTAGTGCCTTCAGAAACCCATATGCATACACACCCCTCTTCTGCAGCCTAAAAAGCTAGATAAACTCTGTGATTCTTTATCCAGAGGGAAATTAGAAAATGTAAAGTGTGTAAATTCCTCTCCCCAGCTCCTAGGCATCAGTGCTTTTCTGCCACTGCCTGTTTTGCTCTGGCAATCCAGCTATTTAAGCACACGAGATGCGTCGTCCCCTCCGTCTCTGCCCTTCCCTGCCTGCTCCCCACTCTCTTCCTATGGTGTGCAGTGCAGTTCCAGCTGTACTAACAAGCTGTTCCCCAAACTAGAGCATAATGGTTGCTAAAAGCTGCCAGCACGTAAAAGGCATTTACTTATTTAAACATAGAAGAAGGCCAAACTTCGTACCTGATGTAACGCAGAGACGATGCCATGGAAGGACGTGGAGGAACACCCCCCTCCACCAGGGCAGAATTTAGCCCCTGCTGCTCATCGCAGCTGCCAGGGAATGAATCACTGCTGACCACTCGCCTGCCAGCCGCTGTTCGTGCCGTTTCCTTTTAATAGGAGGGAGGCAGACCGTACGCATCGTTCGGAGATGAGCATCGCGAACAGGCTTTGCAGGGAGGGCGACCGCAGCAGACTGCCAGCGCTCGTCCGGTGCCAATTATAGTGATGGTTTAATCATAAAAGCAGCTTCATTAAAATGGGATTGCAGCCAGGGCATTTGTGATTTGGAGGCTTGCGATAACTTTTGATAGTTATCGGTGGGGGCAGCTGATGTGACATCACCCTGCAACTCTACGTGACTCGTATTTTTAATGGACCACATGCCTTTGCATGATAATTTTGCTGCTAGAGTTAGCTTGGCATTAGCTCAAGAGACAAACACCAACCAAAACTGAAGATACGTTGAGCATTTGCAGTTGTCATGGAAATTGTGGGCAGTGAGTGGCATTTAGTCCCCTGAAAAAGAGAGGAAGCCTGTGCTTGCTCCCTTCAGGATAGAAACTCGTGGAAAGGGTTAGGGGAGCTGACTGCCCTGTGACAGCAGGTAAAGGCACAGGAAGCTCCTTCCAGGCTTACATTTAGGTTATTCAGAACAGTTTTTTTCCCCTGGGAAAACATTCTCAGCATTGGAAAAACACTTTTCCCCTTCCAGCTCTTCTAAGTTGTCCTGCTGTAACCAGAGGTGTCTGGAGAAAGTCTTCCAAAGGGTGTTCCTCAGTGGTGAGGGGGCAAACATGGCCTGCTGGTGTCTCTGTCACTGAAGGACTGTAGGGATTTCATTACAGGAGACGCCCTGGGGGGAATGTGTGTTGATGGTTCCTCTTGAAGAAGGTTGGTGAGCATTTATGCTAGATAGTGTGGAGGCAGTGCTACATGGTGGTGCATGTCACCTAACCAGGAGTATCCAAGTGATGGAGATCAGCAGCCACTCATAAATAATGAATGTGTTCAAAGAGTGATTACCACCAGCCACTCCTGTATTGATGCTGCTATCAATAGTGGTGATGGAGATTACTCAAAGCCTCTAAAGGCCCTACTGGATTCAGCAGTGTGGGTGTGAGGGAGAGAAGGGGAAGGGACTTGGCCCGAGAGGAGTCATAACCTGCAACTATGCTGCGTCTAAGAAAGAGTGCAAAAAGTTTGTGCTACTTCAAGGGAACTGGATATGCTCTTTAAGAATATGCATGTGCGTATATGTATATTCCTCATTACAGCATTTTTCTATTAATGTTTTGTTATATGCTGCATTGCTACAGCTGACAAATTGTGACCCTTTGAAGAGATCACATTTCAAAATATTGGTGTGACTGGACAGAGAATGAACTACCTTATGCCATCTTTTCTGTACTTTGAATATTTGTCTTTTCAGCCTCTGCATTACACTAGCCTGAGTGCATAGCTGGGAACCATATTGATATTCAGATTGATTGCTCTGGTGTTGTACACTTCTGAGGTGTTTAAAGTAGGAACAGAATTTGGCAACGTCTCATACAATCTATTGTCAAGGTAGTCTCTAGTTTGGCGCTCCCAGCTATAAAAAAGGACCTTACGAAGGTGCCAGAGTTGTGGGAATGCTCAGGGGATGCTGTAGTACATGCTATAAAGCTCACTGTTGTACGGAGAGTCAGCTGGGGTATTTGAGCTCCAAATTAAATCGGGTTTTGAGAGCAGTGGAGGCATCTGTTTTCTTAAGCACATTAAGGACACCCTCTCTGCCCCCTGGTATCTTTTACTTTTTTTCCAAGCATAGTTTTTAGCATTGATGGGGTGTATGTGCTTCCTATGTTAATGAGGACCAAAAGGCAGAACACAGCAATAACGGTTATAGCTGGTTGGCAATGATTAATCTAAACGAGGGAGTTGAGAAGGGAAGAGATTGTTGCCCCCTTCTACCCGAGGGCAGCTCTCCGTGCTGTTCCTTGCCAGTCCCAGCATATAGAGCGTGCTCCGAGGGCTGCCTCAAGGAGCCAGTCCCCAGCCCCACTGAAAGGCTGGGCGACTGCTTTGCTGCCACAGGAGGCTACAAACCGGGGGCCACCAGCATAAGATATATTGCGGGTGATGCCACGTTTATTATAAGGACGCGTACCTGGCTCCTGTTAGCCCTGCTTATGATTCTGGGTGAGACTTTCCCCTCATGCCTGAGACTGTGTTAACTGGTGCCAAGTCCTCGTTTGGCACCCGCGGAGGTGGTGGGGATGGCAAGGGGGGAGAGCAGGCGCTGGCAGAAGTCCTGCGTTGACAGCAGCACCTGGGTCACCTGAGGACTCGCCGGGGTCAGGGAGGCATCAATCAGATAGAATCTGTGCGCGCTGCCTTGTGTCTCTGGACATTACGCTCATGTTTAAATAACTCATAGGTCAGTAGTTTTTCTATTTTGAGCAAGCAGCAACTACGCTGTAGCAGCTTGTAAAACGAGTGACTAATTTTCCTCTTTTCTCCCTCCTTCCGGCTGCTGTTCTCCCTCAAGAGGGTCGCAGGGCAGCCTCCCCTCACACCTAGGCAGGGGAAGCCGAGAAAATGGAGTGATCCATCCGCACTGCCTGCTGAAGGCTGCAGGGTCCCGGGGACCTGGGTGAGGGAGGCTTTCCCCCCAGCAAGGCCATAAGCGCCGTGTTCGGCCAGGTGCCCCTTCCCACCTGGGAGCCGCCTTGGAAGGAGCCCTGTGCCGTGGCTGCGGGTGAGGCGGGCAGCAGGATGCAGGGAGCGGAGCCTCCGGGGAGCCAGCACGGGGAGAGGCCGCCCTTGCTGCTCCCGCCGTCGCTGCCGGGGTGATGTGCGCTTCCCGTCGCGACGGTGCGCGGGACTGGTGCTGCGCAGGAGGCTCCTGCAAGGACACGGCAGAAAGGAGAGGGGGGAAGCGCGCCCGGCCCAGGAGCGCCGAGGCAGCCCGCGACCTCTCCTGCCGCCGCTGCAACCGCTGTCCTCCAGCCGTGCCGCCTGCTCGCGCTAATTGCTTCGTGCTCCCTTGGCGCGTTCGCTTCGAGCTACCTTTAGGGTTCAGAGTGCAGAAACCAACTGACCAGAGGTGAAAGCAATTAACAAACAGGTTATTTTAAATTAATAGCTTCTTTTAACCAGCTGTTCAAGAGTTGCTTTTTTTTCTTTCCTTTTTTTTTCTTTCCTTTTTTTTTTTTTCTCTCCATCCTTCCTCACAACAAAGTTAGCAGGGCAAAGCACCTCACTGGAAGGATGAATTGGGATTTCGGGTTGTGTTTCCTTTTCCCCCTTTAATCCCTGCCAATTCTATGCCAAGTGTTTCCACTTTAGGAATGAAAAGGAGTGTTGAAATATACTGACTGCCTTAAAGGACTGGAAATGGGGTGGAATACTGAGAAAGATTTTGCCTTCCTTAGCTATTTCAGACTACGTCAACAGGGATTTCCTTGTGAATGAGATCCTGTGAGTCTCTGCCAGCACGCAGTGGTTTCTTGCTGTGTTTTGCCTTCCCCCTTCCTGCTTGTCCTTGGTTGTGCGGACCCTCCCCAACTTTCTCATGGCTTCCTCCGGAGCTGGTTTTGTTTAAATGCTGTTTAGTGAGCAAGCAGGGGCAGACTTTGCCTATAATCTGAGCCCAGCTGGAGGCCATGCGAAGTCAGTGCAGTGCAGACCCTGAGCTCATAAGCTTGCTTTCTTGCAGGAGTTTATTAGTTCCTAAGTGCTCTAACAACTTTCACTTGCTTTCTGGCTTGTGCAGAGCATGAGCCAATCACACTGCCCTCAAATCAGGGAAGCAAAAAACAACGTTGGGAGCCCTTTCATAGTGTCAGGAACCTTTTCTGTTCTCTGAGTGTTAGTGCTAGGACTGTCCCACCTCCAAGAGCAATATGAAAAGGAGCTTTTCTCTGTTGTTTTGAGCCGCTGAGACAAAATACGGTGTTCCTGGGTGCATACTTATGTACCTGCAAGCCTTTGAACTCTATTGCTGGAGCAGGGTTGTACGAGATCATTCTGTCAGCTCATTGATCTCGGCCTCCAGAAGCATTTTCTAGCCATTTAACCAGGTCTACTTCTTAATTTTGGTTTGACAAATTACACTGAACTCCTTTTTTTTCTGTGATATGCTAAATAAGTCAAATTCCTCTGATGCATCTGCTCTTCAGAATGTTTATGTTAAGCTTTTCTTAGCTATTGTATTAACCAGAAATAATTCCAAGGATGCAGCTGGACATTTATGTGATAGTTTTAGAAATAATTGCCCCATTAATGTTAATATCCTCCCAAGTGAGACTCGTAATGCTCAAAGTGAGTCTTAGATGCTTCCAATGCAAAAGAAAGCAGATTTGCCTAGCCTACCTTCAGCTATCAATTACCCTGTCTCAGTTGAGAGATTGCAGCTTCTCAAACTGTACTAACTAGTTTTCAGGAGAATGTCTGTGAATTTTTTTTTCCCTCCGCTTTTTGTCAGCTTTTCATCTTCCCTGGTTAGTTCTGCTAGCCCTCCAAGCTATTCTGTGACTCCTTTGTATGAACTCCCTCCAAATTGCTATTAGTTTTTGTTTACACTAAACCCAGAATTGAGCATGTTTTTCCATAGTAGACTGCACTCGATCAATATAGATAAAGCCCATTACTTCCCTGTTACTCGCTGTCTCTGCATATGCAACCTAAAATTGTGGTGACCTTTTTTGCTGTCAGACTGCATTGTGGACTCATGTCTAATTTACTATCTGCTGTTGACCCTCAGTCTCTTTTAACCATTGCTGCTTTCTGGGTTTGTGTGTTCTGGAGTATTTCTTTTGTCTTTCTGTTTTTCTTCCTTTTATTTTGTTTATTTTCTCTCTCTCTCTCTCTCTTTTTTTTTTAATGTATTATTTCTTCCAAGTTCAATTTCTTCTTGCCATTTTTTTCTGCCTGTAGATCCAGTCTCCCCACAACTTAGATGTCTCTCTGCCCTTGCTGGTTTTCTGACTCCTGGCTTTAGTATTCTTTATAAAATTAGTTCAGAGAGAAAGCAACTTTTCAACAAACTTCTGTGAGGAAGAAAAGATTCTACATATGTGTAGTCCTACATATATTATTTTGTTGCAAGCTTTTTATTTGCATATGCTAGATATATACATTACTAGTCTAGTTAGCAAGTGCTGATAAATGGTCTGACAAGGAACTAGAACAAGATGCTGAAAGACAAACTGGGAGGAATAGAGAAACTGGGAAGTATGATGCAACCCATGATGATGGAGGGATTTTGTTAGATTAATGAAAAAGTCTTGTGATGCACTGTATTTTCTTGTTTAGTATTTGCTAACATAACACTTAAGGTGAAGACAAGGCCATGTGTGTTTTAAATGCAAGCTTTTAGGCGCATGCATCTGTCTTGCTGATGTATTTTTGCTGATTTAATAGACTTCTAAACCAACAAGATTTTACCTTGCTGTCTGTAACACAACCAAGAGTAAGCATACTTGTGGCTTTGACTCCTGATTTGTTTTCCATAGAGTGCATGGAAAAGAAATTGATTTTTATCATTTTTTTTCACTCAGAAAAGGGTTTATTTATATGAGTAAAATGTGCTTTGAATATATGGCTTTATTTGAACCCTGCACACAAACTCCACAGGGAAGTTTCAGGAGATATTCAAACCCTTCTGAATCAATAACTGGAAGGGGGAGAGCTTCTCCAAACAACTGTGATGTAAAATAATTGAATTTCTCACAGCTCTAGTAATGAAATGTGTGTTTAAACATGGGTATCAAGATGAAAGAAACTATGACTCAGAAGTTTTAATTCAGTCATTTTGCAAATTCAGAATGTTTTCTATGATTTCCTGGCAGCTCTCAGATTAAAAAATCATCAATTAAATTAGAAAAAGAAATGGCCTTGTGCCATTGATCTTGAGGAGGCTGTGGTTGCCATGTGCTATCTCAGGATCTGACATGAGAGTCTATTTTTGAATTCTGGGTTTTTAATTCTTAATGATGTGAAGAAAGGACTGTGATCTTAGGTATGCAAAACTGATTTCTGACAGGTCAAGATATCTGCTCATCAGGAACTTCTGAATTGCCAAAGCTTGGTATCACTCTTCACTGGCTCTGAAGGACCCTGTGCAGAAGGATGCCGTGAGCGTGCCACATATAGGCCAAGGGTTTTCAGATCAACAGCTAGAGAACAGCTATGGGGAATTACTGTTCCACTTCTCACTTCTTGTCTTCATTAAAGAAAATAAGGGGCTAATTCATTTTGGGTGTGACTCTGTAAACATTGCTTGCACCTGAAGAGTCTTGAAAGACGTCTATCCTGTCTTCTTGAAATGCAGCTACTGAATAAATTAATGAAGATGTTTACTCTCAGCATGCCTGATAAGAGGGATAACATGCAATCTGGCAAAACCAAGGCAGTGCTGTGAAACTGTCTCAGCCGCTGGGATGTTGCCTGATCCAGGGCCTGCTTAGCTCAGCAAGCATCTCTGTTTTCCCCAGCTGATTTTTAAGCGTGTTATTACAGAAGCCAAGTTTTAAAAAGGAAGCTAAAGTAGGATTCTGAAAATATATTTCACATGTTTTCTTCCAGTCCATAAGGTGCATATGTGTGACTGCAATGTGTGCTATCCCAACACTGTTAATAATATGAACCTAAGATGCTAAATACAATGGATATTATTATATGGCAAGGTTCCTATATCATGGTCTAAACTTTCTTCTTATTTAATCTTGATATTAAGCTGCTTAAATTTCTATGGAGATTGCTCATTTACTCTGGTGCAAAGAGCAGAATTAATTCCAGCTGCATATGATACATGGTATACCCTATGGGATGTAAAGTCACAAATGCCTGAATGAGAGGCTTTCCTTACTGGAAGTGTAGTTTGTACATGACAGTTACTATGGAAGTTGTCCCCCACTGCCTCTGGCTGGGAGGGTATGAGATCAATTTCCATGCAAAGTGTGCAACTTGTGCCAAATTATCACAGATAGATTTATGATACAGACAAGAGACTGAAAGGAAACAGTATGTCAGAAATGAATTAGGAGCCAAGAAAAAAAAATGTGAAACACTTGGACAGCCTGTATCTTTTTAATATTTTAAATAGAAATCATATTTCACTCAAGGCCTTGGCGCAGGGAAGATGCTTAAACCAATGATACTTAGACCAGTCTTTAAGTATCTATGCACCTATGTTAAATTTGTTTTTTTTTTCTCTCTAGTACATTACTGGAATTGAGTTTAAGATTTTGGGAGAATGTTGCTGGTGGTACCTATTTTATCATTTGTGGTATCTATTTATCATTTACAAAGAGCAGTTGTTGGGGTAATTAAGTGGCATGTACTACTGGCAAGAAGTAGATGGGCAGAGTACCTCTAAGGTTAAAAATAAAATTTCCATGCATGTGCTTGCGTTTGTGTTGCTTGAGAATTACACAGGCTGAATTTTGTGATCTTGGACAATCCTGAAAAATTCAATTTCAGGATGACATCCTTTAATATTTTCATAAGATGAACTCCATCCTCACGTATGAGGAGTAAAAGGAACCAGTCCTGCACAATTGAAGTCACTTGGACATTTAATGCTATTTTATGAAAGCATAAAGCAAAATGCAGAAGATCTATAGCAAAGAAGACTACCAAGGGAACATCATTTGCTGTGCAGTAAATTTTACTGGTTCTTTTACTAATGGAAATCACATACTCTTACCAAAAACAGAGGAAGGTATATGAGCTGACATGTTTTGGTTCTATTTATGATCTCTGTTACTGACATGCAGAGCCTTTCTCCTAATGTAACATGTGCCTCCAATCGCTGTGACAATCACTTACAGTATTTGTGACAAACTGCAATCAATAGAATTCATTCCTTATTATTATAGGAAGCATCCATGGAATAAAAGCTGCCAATATGAAAAGCGGATATATTTGCACTATGAAGCAAGGTGCTTTGAGACCTGTGCATATGATCAAGCCTAATTTGCTCTCCTGTCATTCCAGCAATAATCCCAGATCATTCCCATCAGTGGGAGTCATGGGGCCAAGCCCAGTGTTGTGCACGCGCTGACCTACTACACACCAGCTTACTGAACAACAGTTCCTGTGAAAAAAAAGTGGATTGCGGCTGAATTTAGACTAATGGAAATTTGAGATAGTAATTTGAGATTTTTCCCTCTTGCCCAGCTGTTGCTTTTCATGAAACGTGTAGGAGTATAATGTCTCCTGAGACATTAACTCCTCTTTCAGATTTGGTGGAACTGGTGACTGGAATGAAACAAGACCTAACAGATGGGTCCTATTTTTCCTCTAGAAAAGCAGACTGATATTCTCTTCATCAGGACTGTGGTGTGTTAAGAAAAGTTATGATGATAAAAGAAGTAAAAAGCTATAATTTTATTTATTCTCTTTAGTCAGGACATAATATGCTTGAACAGCTACATCCCTTGCTGTATTACTCTGAGTGGAAACAGCATTGCAGGAGATACTCTGCTTTTCTCCTTTCCTTTTTTCTTTTAAGTGTAGGCCTTTGTTAAATCTAAGAACTGTTGCAGACCATTCTTGTGAAGGATCATAAGAAGTTAAGGTTTGCAGAGGCCAATTAGTTCTGGTCCATCTCTCTGCCAGCACAGAATTGTAGTAGACAAAGTAATTTCAAGTGCTTTGTCTAGCTAATTTTTAACATGGGCCTGAGCTGTTTTCACAGTTGAACAAAAGTATTTTCCCTGATGTTCAGCCTAAAATGTTCCCTTTCTTGCTTTCATCCCATGACCCCTTGTTATATTGCCATGTACCGCGCTCGGCAACTTGATTAGCTTTTTGGTGTTCGCAGCATGTAGGTGCATGTGGAAGGTTGTTGTATTTTGGCTGTATAGCATTTCTTTTTAGAAAAGGGAGGTCAGAAATACGTGCTGTTGAACCGCTACCATGTGCTATACAATCAGTTACACTGCTTGGAGGAGCAGTGGTGACAGACTTTGAAGGCTTAACAAGTCACTTTGTTGCGACGAGCTGCTGCTTGTCTGGTATTCTTCCATGTTCTCCTCACCCTTGTGCTCACAGTATGTGCCAGCCTTCTTTTAGCCTCTCCTTATTTAAATTAATTCTCTTTTAGCTACCCAACTCCATAACAAACTGTAACAAGGCAAAGATGTACACAGTAAATCGCTTCTTTTGGCAGCGGAGGAAAGTTTGTGCTTTCTTTCATAATCCTCTTTACGTCTTCCAAATTAATTTGTTTCCACAGCTTTACTCCTTTGTAGTTTTTTTTTAAATGAAGCTATTGTCTGTTACCCTGGAAAACTGCTGTCCCATACATGCTGTGCTGAAGATATCTGCTCAGCCTCACGTAATCTCTGTGCTTTTACTAACGTCATCTCCTCTGCTTAGCATTAAAGGGATCCTGTCTGATCAAATTTGGCCAAAAACCAGCCTCTAAGCTCCTATGAAACCCAGGAGTTGTTTCTATCAAATTGGTCTTAAAAAAAAAAAAAATGAAAAAAATCATTTCAAGTAGACATTTGAAAAAAATACAAGCAACAAATAAAAAAAACCCTCCTTTAACATTGGCCTACTGTGCTGTCAAGTAAAACAGGTGAATCTGCTTTGTTGTCTAGCAAGAGATGCATATAAAATAAACAGTATCCATAAAGTCGTACTTCCTGCCTTCACATTGACCCAAATTGTACCTTTCCTATATAATTTAATAATCTATTCATGTTGCTTAACTGGAAGGAACCTGCTGCTGCCATTTCACTGCTGTGTAAATAAATATTTCAATTGCCTTTACTGTGGGCTGCAAATGGATTAAGTAATGCTGTTCTGAAGCATAGCTGGCATAGATGGAACAGGTTGTGAGTCAGGTACCGCCAGTGTTAACCCACCCCATAGTCCTGGTCTGTTGTAGAGAATTTCTGCTTCTATAGCTACCCCTAAGAAGGGGAGTTGCAAGATAATGGAGACAACTGAGCCAGCGGGCAAGGGAATGCCAGTAAATATGTTTGCTGCAGGACCACTGGTGGTATAATCCTAGCTATGGGTAGACAAACCCCCTTTTCCAAACATTTCAGCTGATTCACAGTAAAATTTCACCCAAAAGACTTGATGTCAGATATTTCAGAGCCCCACCTTATTTATTTGAAAGTTGAGTTTGATGAGTTTCTATAAGTTGGGAAGAAAATTACTTCTCCCTTGAATGAAACATATTTAATTTGCATTTCTCACTGCTGTAAACCTTGAGTTCTGTTTGTATGAGGGAAGAATATATTTTTGCTCGCAAGTGCCATCTGCGTAGTAGTTCACCAGCTTTAGCTGCAGGTGTTTCTGGCTGTTATGAAATCAGATGAGTTCAAGTTGTCGGCCTGACCCAGGGGTGTTGGATGGATGTGGAGAGACCATGACAGCTGTTCTCTTGTCTCATGTGTTTTCTCCATTCTTCCTATCAGTAGATGCTTTAGAAAGGAAAAAATCACCATCATTCCCATTTTCCTGGTAGGAAATTGAGGCACTGTGGAAAAATGTGCTTTATGAATAGAGTCAGTGGTGCTGCCAGAAATAACATGTGGATCTGTGGAGTTCAGGTCCAGTGTTAGGTGGTAGAAGTGTGTGTAGGCAGGCATTAAAGCTTTAAAACAAACAGCAAATAGCAATTTTTAACACCTCTTGGGTGATCAACATGTCTTCAGAAGACTGATTCATAAATATAATTCTAAATAATATACAAGTGTTGGTTTCGCCGCCTGGGGCCCCCCTCGCCCCCCCCCCCCCCTTTTTAAATTTTTTTTTCCTTAAGGAATGGTGAGGTAACAGACTTAGCTGTTGGATCTGTTCTTGCATCTGAGGTTCCAAAGTTGTCATCTATTCCTACTGAAAGAGTAAATTCAAAGTCATTGAGTTATTACTCCCTTAAAAAGTGCGGTGAATTTTAATGGGGGTTGTTCATCATTTGTCCTTTATAAGGCTAGAACTGAGAAATCTGAAATTTCTCAGCAGGTGAAAGACCATCTCTCTCCATGCAATTGACTGCTTAACTAAAATCTTTGGATGTGGCCCAGGAAAATAGATCTTGTCTCATTGTTCCATTTTAAAGTAGCCAAGCTACTAGTTTTCACAGACCAAGTGTAAATTGTTTTCCTGTAAAGTTCTACCTGATGCATCAGTAAACGTCATTTTTAAAGTGACTATTTTTCCATATGATCAAATCCCATATAATGATGGGTATTCCAGGCACCAGAGAACAGACTTGTATTCGTTTTGGTTCACCGTGGAAGGGAGAGTCAGAAGCTGTCTAACTCCCTATGCAGTTTTTAGACAAGCTCAAAGATAAAGCAACCTAGACATACAAAGCTAAGCAGGTGTCTAACAAAAAATGCATAAAACTTTTCTGGTGAATACATAGGAGAATTTGTGAGCCTGGTGCAGAAACTAAGTCTGGGAAGATGCTGAATCCTAATGCAAATCTTGCATTGCTTGCCTCCTAGGATGCTGGCCAGACATATGCCCTCAGCTGATGGAGCAGTTACAAATTTCACCAGGTCCTCAAAGCATTTCCCCCTGCTGATTAGCATCATTTCTGTCTTGCCCAGGTTGAGCGGCAGCCAGCTGGCCTTCTTCCAGCAACCAATTTCTGCCAGACATTGAGGCTGGCAGCAGCCCTGTCTGGGTCAGGAAAGAGGGAGCTGGAGCTGGGTGTCATCAGCGCGCTGATGACAGCGCAGCGTGTACCGCCGCATAGATGCCCCGCAGCAGCTCTCGAACCAGAGAGGTGGATGGAATTGCACTCAGGAGGGAAATCTGAGCATGTGCAGTCACCCAACAAAGGATTTGAAAGAACACACCGTCTTATTTTAAAACTGGAAAAATAAATGTTTGGAATTCCTTCCTATGTATATTCATGCTCGTTAGTGTATAAATCTCATAGTAGGCAGGTTCTTCTGGGCAATATTTTTACTCAGCCAATGCTGAGTAAAATGCCCAGGGCTTTAGAGCCTATTGCAGGTATATGCCAAACATGATTTCAGGCCAAGAAAAATATTTAATAAGTGAAGAGATTTAAATATGGAGATACCTGCACAGTGCCTGTGATTTGGATGCAGGCATCCACATGAATACATGACCCTGAAGGCTGTGTTTCTCTTTCAGGGGTGCAGATGAGTTCGATGTAAGGAATTCCTTATATAGGAATAGCCACTTTAGCTATTATTTCTACAAAACTATGCCTAGGCAAGGCAGAAGGGTTGAGTTTTAGGGAATGAAGGTACACCAAGGGTGACCTGTAGACTTCTGTTTGATAAAACTGAGTGGGCAACCTTGAGACCCTCGTGGATTCCTCTGCGAAGAGGGATGAAGCAGAAGAAACAGTGGTTTGAGCCCAGGAAATAACACCTCTCCCTGAGGCTTCATTTAAAAGAATATTTTCAATGTAAGACTAAGACTTATGAGTGGATTAGTATTGTGTAAAATCTGTGAATTCAGCAAGAGCTTCTGCTTTAATGTGATGTCTTTAGGACATGAACTCATTATGATAATGGTGTGATCGGTAAGGAGAAATTCAAAGAGTTTTGCTCCAAAGAATGGGCTGCTGAGAAGAAATAGTACTATGAGTTTTTAAAGTAATGCATTAAGTTAAGCACCCATAATATACAATTACAAGCATATAATATACAATTTACACGTATTAGGAATTTTTATACACCAATGAAATCGGTACCAAGGGTTGCATGTACTCGTATATCAGAAGCCCATTGATGTCAGACTTCATGATATTTTACTCTGCTAAGAAGCTAAGAAATGCTTAGAGGTTGTCAGGGCAAAGTATTGGACAAAATGCCAAAGAGAATTTTCAGTTAACGGTAAATAAGCATTTAAAAATATGGTACTCATACAGCTTAAGTGCTGTTGTTATTTAGCGAGACATAAGCTCCTAAATTACAGTCCTGAGGCTTGTGGACACGGGGCGTTTGCTTTTGTTTGTTTATTTCAAAGTAAAACTTTGGGGAAAATGGTGTCTTTAAGCATGCATGTTTGTGTGTATTGTACACTACAGGGAAGAGTTATGCTGAGGCTCAGGCTAGCTGTGGATACTCTGACTCTGAATTGTCACCTGACAATCTTCCTGGGGAATTCCTCTCCGATTTTCATAGAATATTATTTAAGGGCAAAAATCAAGTAGAAAAATGTATCAGTTCATCTGTTTTCTTTTGAAGTGGGGAAAATTATCAAAATTTCTACATGTTGTTTTTAATGATCTGGATTTGATGATATGTAAGCTATTAACTCAGGTTTTCAAAATTATTTGTTGAAAGTATAGACGTGGTTATGGTTCACCAAACTTAAATGAATAAAATTTTTTCTCTGGAGATTTTTCTTAAACAAATCCCAGAATATAAAGTTCTACTCCAGGGATTGTCCAAATAACCCCTGCGTTATTTATAGGAAAAGAATATAAAAGTATGTTTTGTGTTTCTGTGCTGTTTAGTTCAGGCTTTTGGAGTCCTTCTACTTTCTTGTTAAAAATTAGGCAGTCGACATTTCAAGTTAAGATGTAAAACGGAGAAAAACTGCTAACACCTGGAATGACTCTTCACATTTGGCCTTGCAGTTGGAATGATTCTACAACAAGTATTTATCTAGGGGAAGTGTACATGAACCGCTGCATTCACTTTTATTTTAAATAACAAATTGAAAAAGCTTCCTATGTAGTATATTGTAGTGCACTCCAGCGCATCCAGATGCCTATGGAACCATTTAAAGAATGAGTACATATGGGGTCCTATTAGTTATTAATCTAACAACAACAAAAGCCCACAACTTTTAAAAATGATTTTAGAAAACTTATTTATTTCTTCCTTGGTCTTGTCATGCATGTCCTAGGTCCGTTTTGCTAGCCGAATCCAGAGATACTGCATTCAAGTTTCCAATGAAAGCAGTTGGGATCCCGCTCCTCTGCATCACTCCAGATCAAGTCCTCTTGAGATTTATTACATTATAATAGAAAATAGCTCATTATTATTTAAGCCAGGAGACTGATTGAATAATGCACTTGGGCAGATGCAGGGTCCTTACTGGCTAATAGAGCATCTGTGATCAAGTTATGTTTTTTTCCTGTATGTGCATTGTTGGAATTTTACAGTGCTTAAATTTTGCTCTGTTCTGTGTGTTAATTACCAGTGGTTTAGTTTCAGTGTTCAGTCTTTGACAGTTAGGCTGTGCTGCAGCATGGGGTTTGATCAGATAAATTGCCTGGCATTCCTCCTGACTGGCAGAAAGCAACTGTTATCAACCAGCGAGACAACTTGAGGGATCATCAAGTTTGGGGTCTTGGGGAGTGAGGGGGTGGAAATAAACCAGAGCCTTATAGTCTTTCTGAATAAGTTGCAAAGTCACTTATCTGGCAGGGTTTGGGGGCATTTTGAGGTTAATTTGCCACTTAGCTGGCAGATCTTATCTATTTTCTTAGATTTTTTTGTTTTCCTTTATCAGTTGGAAATGCAGTAGCCCTGTCTCTTATGAATTGTGAGTCTAATTAGAAGGGTGGTTGTGTTTGCTTTTTTGCCTATTGCTTTCATCACTCCTTATATTAGTAGGAAAATAGTTTACTGTTTTAAAAGACAATTTTCTCAAGTCGGAAACATAGCAGCAAATTTACAGGGAGTTGATGTGAACAACTTAGTTTTAGCTCATGTAAAATCTCAACTTGGGAGGATTTTACTTTTTGTCTTTCTTGGTCCTATGGGCTCTTGCCTAGAAATCATCATCCTTGCAAAATGAAGTTCCTGTGAGACAGCTAGAGTAGATGCAGGCTCAAAAATAGGACTTACAGGAGGCTTTATAATAGGGTTTCATTTTAGCTGTAGAAAGATCAAAGCATCTCCATCATATATTTCTATCTTGGGAAAATGATCACATCTATGTATGAAATATACTACATTTAAAAATATTGACTCTTAGCATTAATTCAAGGTGATAAAGTCTTTCCCTGATGAATATTTTACCATTAGTGATGACAGTCTGTAATTTGCTTTAGCAGATTTCAGTGTAATTTACCCAGAGAGCCATCAGCTATCTATAAAAAGGGAGCACTTTCTATGCTAGCTTGGAATAGAGACAGCATTTTGCCCATTGTGAGAGTGGTTGACTTAAGAACTATTCAAACTTTTTCCTACTAATATGCCCTACTATCAATGTGGGTCTGGGTGCTGATTTCAGTTGTTTCTTTGCTGGTATTGAGATTTTTTTTTTTTTTTTTAAAGCATCAACTTCAATGTTCAATTAACTTCAAGGCAAATCAGAAGTGACTTCTCTGCAGAGCCGCTGCTTATTTAGGCACGCATGTTTAGTCTGCCTTTTCAAATGCCCCGGCCTCGGCTGCCTGCTGAGGCTCCACGTACGGCGCTTATGGCTGCGCGGCCCCGCGGAGCTGGTGCTGTGTACACAGCCCGTGCGGGCTGCGCTGTTTTGACTGGCTGAGGGAAGGGCTGGCACGTTGCACAAGGCCAAAATTGGGCAGCAAAGGTCCCTCATCTCTTAATGTGCTGTAGGCAAGGGGTAGAAAGGAACAAGCTGATGATACTGGCCTCCAGGCCGCTATGCAGGTGAGTCTTGTGTTTGGCAAGTGCCCGGGTGTTGTCAATGGAGAGGCCGAAGCCAGGGTGATTAAAGCAAATGGGACATATAAACTTGGTTTTCAGTCACAGTCTTAGTGAACACTGTCAGGTATCTGCATCTTTTTCAGTCCCCAGATGAAAAACTAAGAAGGACCCTTGCTCCTGCTGGGCAGGAGAGTGCTCCGCTCTCCCTTGCCCTGCTTAGCTGCCGTGTACCAATGGTCTTGGAAAGGCATCACGAGCAGAATCTCGTCTGCCTTGCCCCAGGATGAGTCGGGAACTCCTGTCTCTGCATTTCTGCTGGGGGAGGGTGGGCGGACCCAGTTCCCTTATGGACAATATTGTCTTTGTTTAACCTTAATTTTGGAGATGGCACCCAGATACGCTGGCTCCTTAGAACAAAATGAGAGGGTGTGTCATAGGGAGCCGCACTGGGAGCAGTTGTTACCCGGAAGAGCAGCATTTAGCGCGTAATAACAGCATTATCTGCTAGCATCTGGTGTATTGTTGGGTTGTATAATATGTTGACCGTACTACTGAAGTCTAATACAAGAAATTGAAATATTGCATTATGCAATGGAAAGGTGTTTGCTTGCTTAGGTTATTAACTCTTCAGGGAAAGAACCACTCTAGTCTCTGCAGGAGAATCTAGGCTCCATTGTAATTCAGATCATAAACAGTAGCTTGTACGGGTGAATCATTTAGCTTTGTAAGTCAGAATGTCTTTGAGTGACTTTTCCCCTTGCTGTGTCAAAGGCAGTGTGGCAGATCCTCTATTGCTTAGGTACAGGTGTATCAAAAGCACTTTTCATAATATCTCTTCTACAGTCACTTCACTATGAAACTGCATTTGTTTTTTTACTAAGTGGCTGGTAGATTTTAAGATGTAGACTTTACTTCTTATCAGTCACATGCAGAGAAGAGAATAGAGAAGAGAGCTTTCATGTTTACAAATAAGAAAGTGCAGCCAGTGAGACTGGCTGTGATTGAGAATTTCTTGTTTTCTTGTACTTATCTAAAAGAAAAGCTATTGGTAAAGCAGACTCTACATGTACCTCCTTCTTTATATAGCAAATCTGGAAGTCACAAAAGAGGATCCTACTTTTTACAGTAAAATAATTTTTAACAAGTGGGTAGCCACTCAGTTTTTACCCATATCTAGTATCCATAACATGTACTTGCAGATGGACTATGGTGATGGAGATGGGGTTCATACTCTGTTCTGTTAGTGGCAACCTAAATCCACAGAGATAAAGAGGGAAATGAGGGTAAATTGTGACCTGTTTTTAATAAGCTCTGCCTAGTGCCTTTCACTTTTATTATTATTATTATTATTAATTGTGGAGAAGGTATTTTCTTTCTCTGGGTAACTCACTTCCTAACAGCACTTCGGTCACTTTTATCATTTTTGTCATTTTTATCAAAAATAAGCCCCTTTAGAAAGCATTGTCTTTATATCCTTTGATTGCCTTTTGGGCTTCACAGGTGATTTGACCACAGTATGAACTGCTTGGTGCTGGGCGGTCCATCTATGCCTATTGCAAACCACAGTCCATTGCTGATATTCTGCTTATCTGTAACTACTCCGCAAAAACCTCTTGCTGCTTGGCTAATAGGAAAAAGAAAGATGTGTAAGGGAACATTGCTGTCGTCGTGAACTCCTGCTGGTTTTATACTTAGTTGTGTATTGGCCTGATGTTACTTCCATACTACAGGGGTTAGCCCTCAACCACTTACTGTATTTTCATGCCCACAACCTGCAGCAGAGGTAATTTGCGTCCCTAAGAAGTACAGAGGCAGACCTTCATAACCTGCTGAAAATCAGAGACAGGTGATCAGATGAGGTTAGAGAAAAAAGTATGTAGAAAATCAATGGGCAGTTTAGGAAGAGGAAGCAACCTCATGGTAGCTCAGAGCTTTGTGAGCAAATAGCATGCACTGTAGGTGTTGGAAGTCTTAATTCTCTCAAGCAACTTGTGGAATTGTATATGAAAATGCTGCAAGTATCACTGAGAGAAGGGGGGGAAAAGGGAAGAACTGCACTGGTGATGAGATTTAGTGAGAACTTTGTGTCCCAGATATCCCTGGCCATAAGGGGTGCATGGTTTGCAGTCTCATTTCAGTGAGACACCATTGCAGTTTATTCCAGGCAAGCACCTCCTCCTGCGTCATGCACAAACTGCAGTGGTGTCTCGCTGATGTCTTAGCACTGGGATTAGCGAGCCCTGCCCTGAGCGCTGAAGGAGATTTGGATCTAGGAGTGAGCTCTTTACCACCTATAAATTGCTTAGCTTGTTACTGGAGGGAAAGAGGTAGGGGGGGAGGGAAAAGAGAAAAGCCTGTTGCCTTTGCTTCTATTAAGTAATGTTGCTCATTTAATGGATGGGTAACAGGAAAGAGTGTAAGGGGATGCCATTGTTAATGTGAACTCCTGCAGTTTTTATTATACTTGCACCCGCCATAGTTAGGGTTGAGCAGCTGTTTCCATTATGAACTCCTATTTCAGGGGTTTATAACTGGGTTGTAAAAATTTGCTCCAGGCTAAACTGTAACTTACTGGGTCTTAGCCTGGGAGAATTTTTTTAAAGAAAACTTCAAAAGACGAACTCCATCTAGTCATTGTTCTGAAAGCTCACACAGAAGCCAAATTTTACTCAAAAGCCTGGAGATCTGTTTGTCAAACTATGAATTGATTAAATTTCCCTCTGTTGTAGGGTGTTTTTTTTTTTTTTTTTTTTTTTAAGTTTTTACTACTTCACGAAGTACAGTTGGGGAATGTAAGCAACCAAGAGGAGAATGGTGCAGTGACTCAGCTGATGTCCATTCGGTCTCGGAGCTGCTCAGTTATGAGAATTTTGCCTCAGAAAGACAGCAATATGCTGTTACCACAGAACAAAAGAGTACCGGATTTGTTTTTACCCATAAGACGTCTGAAGGATTAGTGTCTGTGTACTGAACCACACCAACATAAACACTGAATTTATACATTGGGGTGTACTATTTTTGCAGAGATGTCTTATAATGTGTGCTTGGCCAAACGCAAGTGCAAGTCCCCTGGGCATATAATTTCTTTTGGAAGGATCTTAGAATGCCGTCACTGTTCTGCCTAAATCTTCTTCAATGGCATTTAACTACCTTTGAATAATGCCTTGCCTAGTTTTTTTTTTTTTTTTATAATGTGTAGTCACACCTTGTAAGGACAATTTTTATATACAAGGAGTACCATTTCTTGGGCCTTCAAGATGGTTTCCATGGCTATAGATATACATTGTAAAGACTTAAATTTCACCAAAAAATTCAGCAGAAGGTGTAGTAATATTACGAAAGAGCACCTCTTAATACATTCAGTCTTTTGTTTGGCTTTCTAAATTATGTTAAGAGCTATAAGGCCTCAAGAAATGCGAAATTTCTGCTCACAGCTTTTTTTGTACCATCTATTGCGAGATTTGCAAAGCTGCTTTGATTTGTGAAATTTCAAAACAATTTCCCTTGGGTTCTAAGGAACAATTTGTTTGGGCAGTTTGTACAATCTCTCTGAGGAGATGTACAGATCGACCAGAATGTTTCTTCTGTTGGCATCATCTGTATCAACGATGGAAACTTTCAGATTACTGTGAAGAAACTCTCTGGCAATCACTTGTGCTCAGTGCAGGAATTATGGCCAACACTGTATGGAAATACAAGCCTAGACCAGACTTAGTTTTGGTACTTGACATCAGCAGTAATCTTAGGACTTACTGTTGTAACATTTTTATGTCTGAAAATCTCAATTTTCACTATAACATATTGGCCTTATGCAAATGAATTTTTTCAGGCTTTAAGTACTGTTCTGAATCAAACCCGCCAAAGTAGGTCAAGATACTTGCATTTGTCTTATAAAATAGGTGGGGAAGTATATAAAAATCCAGGTGTCCATTGGACATCTTTCACTAAACTATTTGAATTATTTAGTCACATATTCTATTCCTCTGAAGTGTTTTCACTGCAAGGAAAGAACTTGCCCCATCCTTTGTACAGGGTATACAGCATTCTGCAGCTGTCTTCTTATCTTAGCTATTTAGTAAGCAGGGAGTCTGCTGGGACTGAGTTTGGTACGTATTGATATTTTACAGTACCTTGATATCCTACCATGCTCCTGGTGTGGAGATGAACACCACCACTGAGGTTTCTCTACCTCTGGCTAGGCTTCTGTAGTTCCCTCACATTTCAGACTGTAGTGTGAGAGATGTTAATTCAAGGAATCATTTTTGTTTGGAAGAATACTGAAAGAAAATGTGCTGATTGGGCCCTTTACCCCTTAACTAAGAATGTAAAATACAATTTGATTATAACCTGCTTAGTCACTAGCACAGAAATATCACCCCAAATAAATCTGTCAAAGTATGTGGTTTCCCTATCCCAAAAGGCAAGCATAAATATATATGTGTGTGTGTGTATATATATAAAATATATATATATATATATAAAAGCAGGCTACTTGCATGAAAAAAGTGAAGCCACCTATTCATTTTGTTACTCATAACCCACTTAGAAGGATGCAATTCTAATGTTCTAGAGCCTAGGACTTTTTTCTTTCCAAACCCTCTTCTAGTTTAGTTGTTAAATCCTGTTAAACGGTTAAATCTAGACTAGTAATTAAATTGTTAAATCTAGACTAAAAACTAGTGTTCAGCAGTGAGTGATCTGAGCCCTGACCCATCCCTGTTGTGTTAAGGATGTGACTAAAATTCAGGTGAGGGTGATTGTAGTTACATAGTGGACACCAGTCTGCCGTGTGGTAAGAAGGGGATTTGAGGCACTGTAATGAGAGGATGTTAGGAAGGGAAAATGTTTTGCTAGCCCCATTACCTGTCTTTAGGTCCTTCTGCTGACAGCAAGCCATGATCAGATGAAATACTCTACCCAAAAACACTAAAAAAGATTTTTTTTTTCTTCAGCTTAAATTCTGAATGAGAAATACCAGGATCTTGTTTGAAAGTTGCAGAAAAGAGTGAATGAGATGAGCACCAAGGACAGTCTTGCGGCTCCTCTCAGGGTTTTGGATGCTCCTGGAGTGCCAGGCCAGGAGGCAGTGCTTTCTGACCTCCAGTCAGGGCTTGCTATAGATACTCTGAGCAGGATGAACAGGATGGCCACGCAGTGAGGGGCGTTTGAGATTGTACTGCTTTCTTCTGACACAGGCTGCAGAAATATGTGTTCTTGGTGGGTTCTCCCACCCAGGCTCTGGCTGGCCCCAAGCTCTTATTGCCCATAAGCTGCCCTCCCTTCCCTCCCTCGTGTTAGAGGTGTTTACCCCCACTGCACTTCACCCCAGCTTCACCCTGTCCCTCCCACTGTGTCTCCCTTTCAACAGGTCAAGGAAGCCATGAGCTTATTTGTCCCTCATCATATTCCCCTGAGGTAGGTAAGCAAATGGCACTCTTGGTTCCATGAGAATTCATCAGCAATGTGGTTTCCAGCTCTGCAAAGGAGTCTATACAAGGCTGTGGCCCTGGGACACCATGGGGGGCTACAGGCATTCTGCAGCCTCCTCTCTTGGTGGAGAGGTTACCTGCAACTTTGCTGATGAGGATAAGCAGGCCAATCATAAATCATTACGTGAGAGGCTTTTTATACTTTCAGAAAAACAATATACTGTGCAAGGTCAAAATTTTGATGGTGGTCTTCTCACTTGCAATAGCAAAATATGCTACCCACTCCAGCTCATTCCTGAATCAAATGTCTCATGTAAAAGGGATCAAGTCAATACAGACACTTGTGTCTGTATTGACTTGTCTGAAATACTACATTATAGTGTTTTAACCCTAAATGTAGTATTTCATGTTCAGATGATCATTTTTACTGCTCAGGTAGAGTGCTGTAGGAGTGAATTCAACCCAGTTAATGACCATAAATAATAATGATGGTATTATTCTTTTGTCTTGTCCTTTGCACACACTAATCTGTTCTGACAGCCAGCTTTGCTCTTTTATTAACTCTCCGTCAGCTGTAATCAGTGACGGTGAAGTCAGGCAGCAAAATTTACATGTGCCAAGTCTCACTGCCTTTTTTTTTTTTTTTTTTTTCTCTGAACCATTTCAGTCTTCAGTTCCTGCATCTCTGGGATGGTAGGGAGAAGGCATGGGAAAAAGAGGGTGCAAATGTGTGTTTTGACACATTGACTTATTACACTGAACAGCACTCATAACATTACAGGACAGTGCCATCTCTGGTTAACCTTCCCCTCTTTCCTTTCTCCTTCATATTTTCCAGCAGAATAAATATAGGATAGCAGGAATTACGGCTGCCTTGAAAGTGTAAAAATATTTTACACTTTCTTAATCTTTCTTAATTAAATCTTTTGATTCTTTTTATTTTTAATTAGAAACCATCGTTTGTGTGATCTAGGGAGAAAAAGGGGGCTTTGCAGATCACTTTCTAGCACTTGTGACGGTTCTTCAGCCTATTTTAGTGTATGATTTATGCTAGTTACTAATACACTACCCGGAAGTTGATGATTAAAGTGGAAGTTTCTTTGGGGAAGGGTGATATAACAGAGGTCAAGACCTTCTAGTGACCTCAAATGTAACTATTACCCTTCTGGGTTAGTTGCAATTGCAGATCAAAGTGTTAGTACAGGAAACATATTTGGTCCTGAGGTTGTCAGTTGGAGGCTGTTGTTTGACAACAAAGTAGGCATCCTAGTTGGAAGGGAAATAAGTGTTTTCTTGCACAGTTCCTCCTTTGCTTGCTGATAAAGATAGGATATAATGCTTAAATTGCATTCCAGGATGTAGGATTTGAATTTCCTCTTCCTAAAGAATCCTGTATCACAACTGAGGAAAATACTACTTTGTAAACATACAGGGAAACCGTTCATGCTTTTGCTTGCAATCAATTCTTTCAAACTTTTTTTTTTTGTAATTTTACAAAGCTGAGAAACATTGTTTTGTCTCCTGTGGTCGTCTGGTTTTAACTAGGGTGGATGAACGTTGTGGAAAGAGAGGTGAGGCAAGAGCATCAGTCGAGTACTTGTTATGGATCACAGAGTATTTTAAAATTTATCTTAGAGGAGCATACGTGTTTGTCATGTGCCGCTAGGTCAGCACTTTTCTCAGATGTGAAGGAAGCAAAAAGGTTTTATTTCTGACTGGCCATTCACTCACAGTGACTGGTATCTTCAAAGCATTTTCCATCTAGACTTTAGCAAGATTTAAGGTAAGAATGATAAATACTCCTGGTTACTGTGTGTGCCTTGTTTGCAGCTCAGACTCCTGTGTGCTCATGGTTTTTAATGAAGAGAATCCAAATCGTTCCTTCCTTCTGAATCCTTCCGACCTAAGCTAGCAAACATCACAAAGAATATCATTGAAATTAATAGAACAGCGACTTTGAACTTCATGTAAGTGGGCAAAGCCAAGCTGCTGCTCCCTGTTATGCAAGCCCAGGTGCTATAGTGCAAGTGCCAAGCTAGGCTCATTCCATCTTTTATGTCTCCCTCTTCCCTTGTAGTGCTGTGGTTGTCCTGTCCTTCAGTGTGTTGGTACAGGTATAAGTGACTATGAGTTGGAAGGAGGTTGTGTTGACAGCTCGATTGAGTAACACTGCAGCTCTTCCTCTGTTGGTCATGTTAGCTCTGCAGAGGTTAAGAGGTAAAAAGCTAAAGCCTGTGAGGCTCAAAGTAGATCTGTTGAGCAGCTATCTTTTTTTTATGGAATTGCTTCCCAGAGAAAAACTACCCTTTGTGCTCAGTGAAAAGGTGCTACTTAGGTTTTACTGAGATGCTGCAGAACTGCCTTGCCGTGTGTTCAGGTGAGGCAGAGGCAATCCTTTGTACCATTGCGTTCAGCTGGGGTGTCCAGCTCTGAGGATGCCCTTTGTGGACACAGGTTTTCTTGGGTGTGTGAATGCTGGTTCCAAGCAGAACCAGGGACCTTCAGAGCAGCTTGCCAGGTTGGGGCTTGAGCTTATGAGATGCTTGAATACTCTGATACTGAGATACTCTAGGCGGAAAAGAATGTTGTAAATACAAGCTGAAGTCCTCCTAAGGAGAACATGGGATGGTATTTCAAGAGCATGTTGCAAGATCTGCTTTTCAGAATGTTTTCCCTGGCATGTTTTACTGAGCTCATCAAGCTGTAAGAAAAAGGCGGGAGCTAAAGCGTGCTTTGCAAGGACAAATAAGTTCAATAAGGCTAGAATTTCCAGTAGGGCTCTATGCTCCTCAAAGGGTCATTCTTAGCTCTATTACAAACTCCCAACAGCAAATATGTTCCCAAAATGAAGGCTTACAATGACTGTGCAGACGGCTCAGCCAGGGATTCCTGACTGTATACTATTTTTCATGGTTTTGAATGAGGTTACCATAGGGAGACCCTGATAACTGCATAGAGACTACTTAGAACTGTAAGTATGTTTAAAAAACTCCTCAAAAGGTTTTTTCTTTTCTTTTTTCTTTTGATGGTTTAAAAACTATCAGCAAGATAGAAATGTCCTTCTCTTTTCTGTGTTACTTAGAAGACTTGCCTGTTTTTGAGTCACTGAGCTTGAATATTTTGAATTTTTTTATTTTTTCCCTTGCCATTTCTGCAAAGCTTTGCCCTGTTTTGCTGTAAGTTGTCAAAGTGCTTCATCCAGAACCAAGGCAAGGTTTTCTTGACTCCTTTTTTATTTAACAAGCTAATGATAAATAAAATGCACAAATGACTGACCACCCAGTAAAAAGAAAAATGTGTTCAGCTTCATTTCAAGTGAACATGACAATTTGTGTTCAGATGTGCTGATGGAAGCAGTTTCTGCCTCCTCCCTTATTGCCAATAGTAGGCATTTTTTTAATGTTGATAGAAGTTAAGGTTGACATCTTCAGTTCTAGTACAACCTATCTGTGCAGTGTGAAGTCTTATGAAAGCTGCGCCTTCTACATCAGGAGAATTGGTAAAGCTCTATTGATACCAGGCTTAAGACTGCTTTTTAGAAAGGTTCTTTCACAACCACACACAGACCTACAAGAAAATAAGGCTTGTGGCCCTGTGTACAAAAGCAAACAATAATGAGAGAAAAAGTTTACTTCCAATAATAAATCAATACATCAACTCAACCCACTATACCAGTATTGCCTCTGACTTATTTCCAGCCAGAAAGGTTGAACAATTTCCTTCTTAAACCTACAGTACAAAGATTTTGTCTGAAATATTCAGACTGCTGTGCTGTCTACTGAAGGATCAGCTGCGTATTTCAGAAGTGAGATAGAGACATAATGGCAATTAACTGCTGCCTGTGGTTCATGTTTACAAAGTATTTCCAAAGCTAGTTGCATTCAAATCTTATTTCATTTTGAGGAGACCTGAAAATTTCATCTAGGTTTAGGAGCTGAGATGCAAAATAAAAATACAAAATATCAAATGTGCAATAAAATCAGGGCGCTGTGTTACAGTCTTGTGTGATGATGTTTTCATTCCAGGAAGTTACTGCATAATAATACCAGAGCAGGGGGAACTGTTGATAAACCAGAAGCGTCTAAGCAGGGCAGTTCACAGCTACCAAAACTCATCACTTCTATTTCATATGCACACTCAGGATTGGAGAATCCTGTAGACCACTTTCAGCATTTCTGGTTGCAAAATGAAAGCCGAACTTTGGATAAGAAGTTTTCTCCCTGTTCTTCCGTAAGGATTTCAAAGCAGCCCAGGGATTAGGTGACCTCCTCCCAGGATGCGTTATGGCCGGGCATGACGGGGCTGGTGTCGAGGGAGGAGGGTGTAATTCCACAGCATCCTACTCCGGCACGCAAGTTAGTGGAGGAAAAGTCACTGTCTTGCTTATCTCCTCTCCCAGCACTAAGGGTATGGCAGGGTTTGCAGTTGCACCTGATCATATCTGAGGGGAGGTGGAGGAATTTGCTCCTTTGCCAGAGCATGTTTTGCACTCGGTTGCGCTGTTATAAATCACTCTGCTCAGCTGTAACTCATGAATGAGTCCTCTTTCTGTTTTGGGAGGGGGTGTGAGGGAAGGGGAGAGTGAGGAGGTTGAGTAGGGTTAACAGAATTTGAAACAGATTTATTGAAAGCCCTTCAAGAGTAAATAAAAAAGACAGCCCAGCTGCTGCTGTTTTGCAACACAGCAAGCTATGAGCGAGAAATCCTAGTAATTAGTTTCATTTGTAGGTGAAAAAAGGTCTTTGAAAATGCCTGGTATTAATTATCATTAAGGGCTAGTCATCATTTCCATTTGCAAAACCTATATATTTTTTTCTTTTTAGCGCTATGTGTTGCTTACATGCAATTAAAGAACCCTCCAAAGAACTGAGTCACATTTATCTCTGGCACAACTTACAGGCTTCAAGACAGTTCATCTCAGACCCTCAGTGTCCTGGACTTGGTGTGCCTCAGATCCAGTGGCGGCCCATCAGTTTGCACTAGTAAAAGCAATCAGATGTCCTTCCAAGCTGTGTGACTCCCTCGCACCCTACCGACTACCTGGCTACAGTGGCAGCACTACTGAGGTCTTTGCACTAATTCAGATGGCTCAGAAATAGGCCATAAATCTTAGCTTGAGGTATGTGGGTGGAGGCTTTCGAAAGCAGAGAGAAATGCTAGGTATCCGCCTTGCTTGAATGGTAAAGCTGATCTTCCTTTTTGTTTTCTCATTATGTCCCCTTAAATGATTAAAATTAGTGTTCTTGAAAAACTGTGTTAAACAACTTTTCGCTTAAGAATCAAGCTGGTTTGGTGTATGTGCCAGGAAAGGGGTCTGGTTTGTTTTATTTTTATTTTTTGAAAAATCTTACATTCTGAATTACAGCCACTTCATGTCAAAGAATTGCATATCTGCCACAAATAATGTTTCTTTATCTTGTATGGGAATGCAAAAAGTTGCATTGATTTGCATTGTGCTCATAGAGAAGGGCTAGTTTTATGACTAGTAATTGCTTTATGGTGAGTAACATGGTTAAAATGTAGGAAAATGCTACCTCTCTTGAAGTTTTGCCACTGACTTAGATATAGGCAGGCTTTCACTGCTTTTGAGCAAATGCCTGTAAGATTTTTGGTAACCTGATCTCCTCCTCTTTAAATGGGGCAACTATTAATACTCTGCTGGCAGGTCTTCCTAAGCCCGTGGAGTGCAACAGGAAGCGTGTTATCTCACGTACGTGATGTAATGCTTGGCCCCAGCGGTACCCCGTGAGGCTTGTCAACAGAAAACATTTTGGTTGGATCTTTCCAAGACCTCAAGTCATGCTCTCTTATTTTTACTCTTTATGACAGTAGAGGTTTGTTGTGTTGCTTACGGTTTCTGAGGGAAATAGCTAGGAAAGCTTCGTTGGTGACATGAAGAGGGGTTTTGTCCAAAGAACCTCTGCCCTGGCAAGATTGTTGCTCTAACTTTGATGTGTCTAGATGCTCTGGGGTACGAAGATTATAGCAACTATGAAGATGGGTGTGAAATATAGGAAGAATTGGCCTAAAATATTTGCTGTGAGATCTTAATAGCAGTAATGCTAAAAATAGTTCCATCTTTGCTCTCCTATTATCTAGGTATAGCATATATTAGCTTATGTGTAATATATAAGGGTCATGTGCAGTTTTTGATTTGGGAGCATCTCCCATTGACATCAGCAAGTTATCTTGTGGACAGAAGCCTTTCATACAAGGTAAGATTTTGTTCTGAGGGAAAAGCAACAACAAAAGCAAGCAAAACATAAAGCATTCATTAGGCTTCATTTGCTTTCATTTTATCATTTTAACTCTAACTTGCTTACTAGGATAGATCATTTCTGTTTCAACTGTTCAAAAATCTGCACTTCTGCTTTGTTTTTCTTCCTTTAACTGTGTATTTTTAGCTGTTTATGTACTAAAATGTGGGTCAGCTGAAGACTCTAAAGCAGAATTGACATAATGCTGTTTGGTGACATCACCCACACTTTTATCAGGATACATTTACATCTGTTGCCAAGCCGCAGGGATGGCTCTTTGCATATCCATCCTGTCCTGGAAAACCAGGATTGACCAGTGTACTGCTTTTTATCAAGATAAAAAAAAAATTGGGGGGTGTGGAGGTGGAATCCTAATGTAAACAAACAGACAAAAATATGTATGGTAGTCTTACTAGTGTTAAAGTACCTCCTGAGAGAAGTCCTTAGTGCTAATTAATAAATTATGAAGTTCAGAGGTTTAAAGATCATCTTTGACATCTATGCTTTTTCATAATAAGAGCATTTTCATCAGCAGATTCCATCAAAAAGTAATAATTAAAGCTTCCTTTTCCCACTCTGTGTTTGGAGACAATATAGGAGGAAAATGGCTGTTCAAGCTAGGATTTTATTAAGGTTTTCAGTGCAGTCCAATTTGCATAAATTCTAATAAAGCATTATTAAAATCTATTAACACTTGTCTATGGCAATTAAGTTAAGTTTGCTGTTTTGAATGATTGCATTTCATGCAAGCTGCGATAAGGAAGCATGGAGGGCTAACAAACAATGCAGTGTAATCCAGGGAAGGATGCATAAAAGAAACCTTATTTACCAGGCCCAAACTTTGGGAAGGAATAAAGATTGCTTGCTTTCTAAAGAGCCGTGGAAAATTCTTGACTTGGTGGCGTTGAGGTTCAATCATACCTTCCCTCAGATGTTTATTTATTTTAGGTATTTATTTTATATTGCAATGTTCACCAGTCTTTTATCTCATTTATATACATTGTATCTCATATCTGTATAGATATATAAGTGAGATAAAATTGGTGAACATTGTGGTATTTCACTATAAAACCTGGAGGACTCTGTTCTCTAGAGCAAACTGAAGATTTTAACTAGTATTGATTATTCAGTACAGATTGGAAAGATCATAACTTAAAATAGAAAGAAAACGAGGAAAGATTTAAAATTTTATTTATAGCGCCTGGGAGTTTTCATGGGAATTGGTAAATATTTGAGCAACATGAATTTGTAGAATTTTTAAGTGTTATTGTGCATATTGGACTTGTTTATTTACACAGATCACTGCAAAAATACATTTGGTGCAAACCCAGAGAAGGAATTGACATTGGCAAATGATCAAAAATTCTGGCTTGAAAACCCACTTCCTCTGTATTTATGTGGTGCAGCTCTCTGCTCTACTTGCGGGTGTGTGAGGTATCGGGAAGCCAGGTCTTCTCACCTATATCTGGAATTCCCTTATCCAGAGTAGTTGTTAGAACTATTAATCAAGACCTGGATAATAGGAGTCATCCCTATGTTTGCTGAAAGCAGGAAATGCCATGTTTCTTGGGAAGATTCTTAGCTTTCCCCGTATTGTCTGAGTACCGGCTACAGCTGGAGACACTGGCCTTTGCTTTGATCTCCATGAGCTTGTCAAAGCCCTGAAGGCTTAAATTCATATTTCCCATGCCTTGTTAGGGGAAGCCACTAATAAAAATTGCAGCAGTTATGAATCCACTTTGCAATGACCCCTGTAGGATCCCATCACCTGAGAAGTCACCTACTTGGCTCTTCCTTGAAGGAACTGTCTGTCTCCATCTCAGGTTGTCTGTTAAAATCACATGAAATTTAGATTTCTTTACGGAGCATAATCTTGGCAACAATTTCCCACCAACACTGGTCATGCTTCATGGGAACTGGAAGCTGAGAAACTCCTAGGACAGGAGATGGTCCTGGGCTGTTAAATTAATTTCATAACAGCATAAGATATCCCCATGTCTTTCTCCATATCTAGGACTAAATTGAAGGTTGCAGCTTTGAAATTTTTTTTTTCTTAACAACACCTTATACACTAACTCACATGCATGGCATAAAAGCATAAAATTCCTCCTCGCTAACTCAGCTTTTTTTTTTTTTTTCTCCTTAGAGGCCACAAAGATTTAAGATATCTTGCTTATTTTCTGTTTTCTCAAATGCAAGCATTTTCAACAATGTGGCTAAGGAGGCCATATAAATATCTGGATGGATGGGCTGAAATTGTTTATATTTTCAGAAAAAATTACATTTAGGGACATTTTTTTTAGAAGTTTGTCTCATTTATTCGTTAACATTTTCTTCTCTGTAGCCAGCTAAGTTGGAATTATGAAAACAATACCAGCAACATTTTGGAGTGTTCTTCAAAGCATTTTTAAAATAGTTTTTCAATACTATGTGGCAAGAAACGAAATACACAATATTTTTTCTATTGTACAAGAGAATACACACTAGTATAATAGAATATAAATGTTTTATAGGCATTTTTTTTAAAAACTGACCTTCTAACGCATTGGGGTTGTGCTTCTTGCAAGCAATGCTGTTGCTCCCAACTCTTGTTAGGAGACCATTTATCCCACACCATCAAGTGTGGGAGAGCACGATCATTTTCTCTTGCTATTTCTGTGTTCTTTGCTTGACCCAGATTGCCACTGGAGTTGGCAATAACTGAGGACATGCAAAGCAAGCAGGAGTTGGGTCCTCTGCAGCTCCTGCCCTGAAGCAAGAAGGAACGTGATGTTTTTCTCTTGTTTCTCAAGCTCTGCTGTAATTTGAACAACTTTTATGAGAGGGATTTAATTTGGCAAAATGAGCCCTCTCCTTAGTCTGTGAGACAGCTATCACGAGAAATATGTATGATATTCTGAGATCTGCCACGATGTGACTCATTGTACCGCACGGAGAGACAGAAAGGGACCCTTTTTATCCCATGAATGGCTCTGCTCAGTGCTCTTGGGGAGCAGCGTGCTCTGTGCTCCGTTTCAGGACGAGGCAGCTGGCGGCACCAAAAACGGCCTGGGAGAGTCTGCAACCAGCACTGTGCCGCCGCCGCCAGACAAACCGCATGAGGACAGAAATAAGTGCAAAATCGGCGACAAATATCAGATTGCACTCTGAGAATTAGGCCTTTTGCCTAATTCTGTTAAATAAAAATGTACAGTTGCTGTTAAATAAAAATGTACAGTTAATAACATATATATATATATATATATAAAAATAAAACTTTAATACCACTATCTATGCAGTGAGCTGTAAAGATTTCTGATAAGAGCCTTCTCTTTGTCCGTCTCCTTAAAATTATTGCTGGATTTTCTTTTACTTCTCCCCATCTGGCTATTTCTTGCCATCTGCGGTAACTTTGGCTGAGGTCTGCGAGACCGTTTCTCAGAATGGCAGCGTTGTTGAAAGTGCTGAGCAACTTTTGTGCTTTATGTAATGTCTCTTGTGCTTTTCTGCAGCTTCTGAGAAGCTCTGTAAATATGTTTTCATGTCTGTCTTCTTTGCTCACCCGCCCAGTTCTTCTGTGACAACTAGCTGCCTTCGCAAAATGCTTCTGGGTTTGCTGCGTACCACATAAAGTCTAGGCAAATGAATGTTTTCTCTAATGCATTTATGTAGATTATTAAGAAGAAAACAAACCTAGGACAAGAACAAAATTAATCACTGGCTTATTAGTTTGGCATTGCTGCTCGCATACAGAAGCGCTTTATATCAAACACGTTCGTTTATAAGTAAATAAATAGATGACAAGAAGGAGTACCAAGCTTAGCCCAGCATGAGTATTGACAGTGGTTACTGCTGACAGCTTTTTGCTGTTTCCAAACAACATGTTTCATTCCTTTAACTCCATTGTCACAGGCAATAGGGCAATACCAAACTATTCAGCAGAGACGCATGTAATAAGGAACATTCATGGCTTTACGTTTGTCTTGATTTAAAGATGTTTTGACTAAAGCTTGCTGGGAGACTTAGGCCTCGACCCCCACTAGTTAGAGGCCATGTCCACAGCAGAATTCGGGGACTGTGTTTTCCCTACAATGAGTTTGAATTAGGCTATTTTGGGACAGAGCCTATTCTCACATGCTCCAGTTCTATTTAATTCAGAAGCACTGAGTGAATGTAGAGAGAAAAATTTTTCATGACAACTGGTTGTAAGGATATCTTTTTTTTTTCTTCCTCCTGAGCTTCTATTAATGTTAAGTTGGAAATGTTGATCAGAAGGGGAATATCTTACAATGTGTTTATCATAGCTGTGAGAGCAGATCCTTAATTTAAGAGAAGTTGTGTGTCGGCTTAGCTTTGTAGTATCTGCCTGGGCACAGAACGTGACAATAAAATAGAGTCTACACAATAAAATCATCCTTGCTGTTCACCCACATTTGGGATGAATTGGGCTTCGTGGGCACTTAGTAATGGGAAGGACTCCTGTCTGCAGCGACAGGAGAAGAGGGGGACCTCGTGCCATCGAGTGCTCCGTGCCTAACCCGGGAGCACGTTTGCACACTGACTGGTTGCGCTTCTTCCAGATGCTTTCCCACAGGAGTCAGCTAAGCTAAAAGATGACTAACTTCCACCCTGTTAAAAGCGGCTGTGCCATGAATGAAAGTGCACTGGTCTCCCTCCAAGCCGTCGTGTTTCTCTTAATCTGCCTCACTCGTGCTGCAGCCTGTGTCATGCGGAGGCCTCTGGTGCTAGCAGCAGACGGGCCAGTTTGTCTTGGCAAAACTTGCCACCTTTTAGAGTGTAGTTTAACCTTTACATCATTCAAGATTTACTTTCTATTTTTTTTATTTGTTATTTCACTTCTTTTAGACGACCTAAAAGCCCTTTGTTTTTCTCTGGAATTTAAAAAGCTGCTCTTAATTATGGGACTTTATCTGAACTTAGATGGGTGGGGATAATAGTGCGACAAGGGAGTTTGGTCTGTCTTCGATCAATTTAGTTTTATTTGTGAGGTCAGATGCTGTGCCTACAGCTTGTACACTGCGGCTTCCCTAAGAAGTACAGATTTTCTTCTCCTCAGTTTATGGTACATCACGTTTATGAATAAAAACATGTGAAGGCATACTGATGCGTGCTACTTCTTATTTAGCCTATATCCTGCAAATAGAGCAGAGAAAGAAAGAATCCAGCAATGTGCTACTCTTGCCGGTGTAATATCACATGGATTTCTGTCTTAAAATGCCTACTGAAACCTATTTGATGAAATGAGTTTCCATCCTTCACCTTTATATTTCTTTTTCCCTCTCAGACAGATGGTTCATTTCCCACTATATGTTCTCTCATTTGACCATCCCCACAGAAGTCAGCGTTTTTATGGCGACCCCCTTGTTAATGGTAGAACAGGAACGTAATGTGAATGCAGTATTAGCCGTGGTGACCTGGTAATCAGGTAGGGAAAACCAAAGGAGGAAGAGCAGGGCAGGCTCTGGACAGCACTTAAGCCAACGCAAAATGCTGCAGAGCTGCCGAATTCTCTGCCGTGCCCTTGTGGCAATACGTGTGCGAGTTAAGTGATGCTTAGCTGATGCTCACGCTTGCCTCTCTCGTGCTTTCCATGTAGGCCTGTGACCCTTCCCATCCTCCCTTTTCTCCTTGTCCTGTCCTGACTCATGCCAACGCTTGCTCCTGCCTTTCCCACTCCAGCCTGGAGGCCTTCAGCCTCCTTGCGTGCAGATGGAGGAGGAGAGGCAGCGGGCCGAGGCGCTGCTGTGCGGGGCGGTGCGGGGAAGGGAGAGGGCGCAACAGGAGGTGCGGGAGCGCGGCTGGGTGTTGGGAGCTGCGGCAGGGTTTGCGGTGCCCGTGGGTATCTTGGCGGTGTGTGGTGCACGTTGAGACAGGCTGGCACCAGGCGGCCTCCTAGATTTGTGTCCTGCTCGTGCTGTTGCTTGCTGCAGTCTGAGATGCAGGTCTGTGTCTGACTCATGCTTAGCAGAGTCCGTTTCTGCTCTTGCCCTCTCGTCTCCCTGGTGCTTGAAAAAGGCCTTTCAGGTTTTAGTTACCCTGCAGTTCAAGAGCTTTAGTAATTTCCTATACAAGCTATGTAGAGGCAACCCAAAGTGATTGTTGATTAATCTTAAAAAGATCTTAAAAGCAAGTACCGTTTAAGAATGGATAATAACATAGTTAAAATAAATCAGAAAAAAAATCAAGCCTGTCACTTTGCAAAGCATTTAAATTGTTATTCAGGAATAAGTTTGTACTAAAGGACTAAGCCTTGCTGACGTATCTGGGATATAGCACGGTGTTAGTTTCAAAAGTAATTTCCTTTGGTGCATGTGTGATATTTGAGATACACTCCTTGATTTGCACTGAACATTCAAAAATGCCTTGATTGGAACCAGTGGAAAGAACAACGTTGGTTTAAAGTCCTTTGGATCAGGCCTTTAGCTGCTAAAGCTTATAGAGAAAGACTCAGTAGTTTAATATGGCAATACTAGCACCCTGGCAGTTCTCTAGTAGGAAGTGCAGCTGGTGTCTGGATTTGGGAACTCGCTAGGTATTATTCTCTAGGGTGTTCCTGCTTGCCAAGAGACCATGTGGGTGGATTTTACTGGGACTTAAAGGTCCTTCTGTGCAATTCTCCTTGAACTGTTGTGAACTTTTAATATTTCATTGAACAGATTAAAGCATTTAAAATACTTTATTTATAAAGCTAAGCAAAAAGGTGCAGGTTAATTTTAAAATTAGCTTTTAGTTTATTCAGGAAAGTTTTGGATTTAATGTACTAAGTAGAGTTTACAGATGAAATGATGGAAGAACAGGGTGCTATGATACCTTTTTTTTTTAATTATTTATATGAAAAAAGACTCAGCAAGAACTAGGGAAACCTAGGAGAATTAAAGTCTTCTAACTTGGTGCAAGGATTTTTAGGCTTGTATGCCCAAGCAGTAGCCATTCAGGCCAAAAAAACGAAGGTAGCCACCAAGTGAGTGCTGTAAACCACAGCTTTTCCTGAAAAAGGAGTTTTCTTTATCTTAATGTAAATC